>JASANF010003186.1:0-15600 GCA_030248245.1 Trissonchulus sp. WLG1_4 | reverse complement strand
TAGGAATCTATTATGTACTCTTGATAGTAATTTGCCGCCGCTGTAATCTAACTGGAGCATAAATGGTCCATAGAGCTCAGGAAAATATCATGCCCCTCCTAAGAATAGAGACAAGGGCAAATTTCTATCAGCTCCTGCGGCTATTTGTCGCATACGGTTTGTAAGTAACCCCGACTTTCATCACTTGGACAATGCCCCTATTTGATTTAGTCATGTCCTATCAAATCTGTTTTTAGGACGATTGGGTGTGGAGTGGTGAAACAACTCGTATTGAAATAATAGATATCGGATGCAATAATAGTTTTAAGGTTTAAGTCACCAAATACAGGAGGATACATTCGTGTACACCTTGCGATATAAACGAAATTTAGCGCAGAAGGTGGATGCAAAGGTGTTAACTTGGTCAGTTATTGTCAGTGTCATAGCAAGGCGGCATAAAGACTAATCGGAACACAAAGCACTCACATAAAGATTTTGACAACGCGAAACTTTAATCGTAGGATTAAGCCAACATAATACCACAATAAACCTCAATAAACCACAAGCATGAACCTCTTCGTTTTAACTCAGTGATTATTATCACAACCAGTTCTGAAATGTATAATAAAACTCCACTTTTACGTTCATTCTATTATGCAGCTGCAATTTTATATAATATTTATCATAATTTCAATGTCAACAAACAAAAAAAGAAAGTATACTTGCGCGCTATTGAAACTTGTCCATCTTTAATAATTTGTGAAAATTCTAGCTTTGAATTTTCGACGACCAACTTTTCAAGGGCAGGAATAAACTTGGGTTGTTTTGATTACGCCTGAAACTAGATCTAAGTCGAATTCTAGATTATTGTTGCCGAAAGTCAATTTTGACTGTTGGGTGACTTTTGACAGTTTTCTTGTATATTCCCTAATACCTAGATTTGTAGAAACTTTTCAAACTATTTTTTGGCAAAAAGTCCTAATATAGTTGTTTTTTAGTTCCCTTTACAAAACATATTCTGGTAAATTGCATTTTGAACCTTCCCTAAATTTTTGACTCAGATCTTTTAAACCAGGAGTGCATAATAAAAAGAGTATAACACTCTTACTGTTAGGCACACCTTGGGGCGGCCGTTCAATACGGAGTGCAAAGTAGCCCTTTTATGTATGTTCATGTTATTTATCCAGAGTCCAGACGGCGTAGCTGGGGCACCCCCACTGAAAATCGTAAATAAATAAATTTTTGCTCCTACTTGGATGGCTGCCCTGAGGAATAATAGATATAGGCGCAACACTTTTTCTATTATGGACTCTTGGTGCAACAAAGTTGTATGTCGTAGGCCAGTAGAGTATTTAGTCCAATCACGGATTGGACTAGGCCAGTAGAGGATCCGCAACTGGTCTAGGCCAGTAGAGTATCAGACATAAGAGACTTTTGCAAGGTGACAATTCGGCCAGTTAGAAAGAAAAATAGCTGCAAGAACAAAGAGT
Source organism: Trissonchulus sp. WLG1_4 (assembly GCA_030248245.1). Taxonomy (NCBI): domain Eukaryota; kingdom Metazoa; phylum Nematoda; class Enoplea; order Enoplida; family Ironidae; genus Trissonchulus; species Trissonchulus sp. WLG1_4. Next base: position 14,131 of record JASANF010003186.1, on the reverse strand, counting down.
TGAAAGGTCAAATAAGTGTTATGCAGGAAATTTTAACAATAATTACAGTATTTGGTGTCAAATTTGAGGGGAGGGGCTCCCGGTGTCTTAAGTCTGAAGGGCCTTACCCCTAGACCTCTCAATGTATATACATCGGTGGTGGATAAAGTTTTAAATCTAATTTTAAATCAACTGTTTGTTTTCCGATGCAGAATTTTACCAGCATTGTAATATACTGAATTTAGAAATGTGGATTTTACTGCTTTGGTTGCAACTTATTGCAGCGGAGAAAATTTTAAATCTATTTATTCGTTTCCTAATGCAAAATTAAGTAACTTTTTTGAGAATTTAGTTTTTAATAATTTTTTTTGGCCATGCTTTAATGTCTTGTTATAAAACAATAAATACGTATAGTGTACATTTGTGTCTTGAGTTTGCTTGTAGTTAATTATTGGTATAAGAATGACCTCTTGCAGCCATTTGCCCTTTTAACTTGCCGAACTTTCACCCTGCAAAAGTCTCTCGTTTTTGATACTCTACAGGCCTAGACAAGTTGAGGATCCTCTACTGGCCTAGTCCAATCCGTGATTGGACTAAATACTCTACTGGCCTACGACATATATTTCTCAAATACATGTAAGAATCTGTAAAAAGCAATTGAATCAAACTTTCAAAATGAATAAAATCCGCTATTTTAAGAGCCTGGCAAAAGAATTGTTGATGATAGGTACAAAAATTGACATTAATCGCAAAAGCAAAAAGGGAAGAGTCTAAACACCCTAGGAGGACCACAAATGCACTTGGAAAACAATAGCCAGAAAAATTTAAATTTCACGTTCAACACCAATTCGGTTTTTCTGGTTTTTTCATAATGACCTCCGCTTTTTTGGCTGTCAAACAGTTTAAAAATTTAAAGGGTGGGCTGCTAAATGTTAAAGTTCAGAGTTCTGACTCCTTCCGATGGTGAAAGGTATACATTCAACACATTAGATATCGATACAAATTCACAAAAATTTCAAAATTGTTTGCTGCAGCTCCCACAACAACCTTGCGTAATATAATTTTTCGAAATTCTGTGTCATTTTTCAAATTGAATCATAATGTAAACCAGAATTTGTATCATTTAAACAGTATTTGTTCGTCACTTATGCAAGCAATTATATTAAAAAGCGTCGGTACAATATTAATAACATATTTCTGACCGTTTAAGTAGCATAGGCGTACAACTGCAGCTAAAATCCGGTTCCTTTTATTGACATTTTAACTCAAAAATGTAAAGTTAGTCGGCTCATTGTGAAGCAAGTTTTGCTTGTCGAACGAAGACTTTTGTATAAACTTTTGAGTTCTAAAGCTTGTATAGAACACTCGCACACTTTTGTTGCCCTCTTTGTACGTAACATATCGGAATTGCTCTTTTTTGTGACATTATTGGTCCTAAAAAATTGCCTCGTTCAGTTTATTGCTTTGTTATTATTTGTGACTACATTTTCATATAATTATAACATTTTCAGTGGTTTTATGGTCGCACTCGATGATGTGTTGGCGACTTTACATACTGTGTGGTAAGATTTTTTATGTAATTAACAATTTAATCAGTATTTTTGTTTAGTTGCATGTACCAACAGAAATTGAGTTATCCCAGTGATATCCAACGATACCTCGTAAGAGTGAAAAATAAAATACTTATTATATCGCATTCTTTACAATACTATATAGTTTAGCACATACTTTTTTCTCAAAACAGCAATGTTACCTGTTTAACCTTCTAAAATCCACCATCTCCTCGCATAAGTACATTTCTTTGAGACAGCTACTACTTTTAAGTGGATACATTGAATCGTGTGGAGTTGTGAAATAAAACGAAAATGATTAAAGAACATACCAGTTATTATATTCAATAGCATATATATTCAATATTATATTTAATATACAATATGCTATAACGTACGGTACGCTTGTATTGTAAATGAGAAATAGGGCCTAAGAGACTTGGAGGCTGTGTTGTAGTGGTGCCTTTGAAGTTCTGAAAGATGTTGAGCCAAGGGTCACGCATTTTATACTTCAGTTCTGTGAGCTAAACACTCATTGCAGGTTTGATATCCACAACAACGGGCCAATTTCAACCCGTGGGGTTTCAACAACAGCCTGTCTTCAATCAACAACAACAACAACAGCAATGCAACATACAGATGCAAACGCAGATTCGCAATGTTTGCAGTCGCCAGCTAGCCAGCTACGGCGTGTTCGACAGTAATACCGGAGCGCCGGTTCCAACCGCCTTCGCTGTCGATCGCATTCGGTCACAGAGCCGTTCTACTTTTCAGGAAATATGCCGGTTTGCTATTTAAAACCAAACTTTTTGAGCATGTAATTGCTTGCGAAGTACTTTGAGGGAGTAGCTTTCGTAGTATGTTTATGGTTGATCTCGTTAGGTAATCTTCGAAAAATAAATTAGTTCTTTATTGAGTCTAGTCAGGAGTACATAATAAGAAGAGTATGACACTCTTCCTATTATGCCTTCGGGCGTGCGTCCAATGCGGAGCGCGAAATAGCCCGTTTATGTACGGTTTTGGTGGGGGTACCCCCCTCAACTGAAGACCCCGTACTCAACTGAGGGGGGGCACCCCCCCTCAAAACGATACCCCGTACTTAACTGATGAGTACCCCGTACCCCTCATTTCAAGACACTAACAACGACTTTCGTTGATGTGCTGAAATGAGGGGGGGTGGGGGTACACCCCCCCTCACGGGGTACTGACTGAACTGAGGGGGGGTAGCGCAAGGTCTTGCTTAGTACCCCTCTCAACTGAAGACTCTCTTGTGCAATTCTTTTGTATTTCTGCTAGTGCTACATACAAAGATGAGTAAGTCTCCTTGTTTTCAGGACTATATATTCCTACATGAGGAGAAATAATTGTCATAAATTTTGTTATAAAGTGTCTTATTTGAGCAACCACAAAACAATCTGAAATATCAGAAACAGAGCCAAACTCTATTATGAAAATAATATTTTTATATTTATGTTTTTACTATTCATCTTATTTCTTTATTTATTTCAGAGCGTTTGAAGACTGGGACCGTTGTGTGATGCCCTACAAAGCAGCGTGTTTCGGTGTGGAACCTATCAAAGGGGAATTCGTTGTGGCCTCTGAAGCTTTACAATACATTTGCCGACCCCCGGCATACAATGGTAAGATTACGATGTAGTTTAATTTAAAGTCTGAGCGAAAACTGCTGGACCCTGAGGCAAAAAGAAGAACGCGATTTCAAAACGAAAAGAACGATTTGCAGGCATGAAGAGTACAGCGAGTAGTCACAAAAATCACGCCACCAGTTTCGTCTCAGGTGTCAGCAATTCATGGTCAGACTTTAGTTTAGTTTTGTTCAGTTTAGTAGAAATTTGAGAATTATTTTTTTGCAAATAACCTTGTAAGCATGTGCCACAGCAAACTCTGGGTCCAGTTTTAGAAAGATTTCAACGGCACGTAATTAGTTTAGTAAGTTATGCTCGCAAGTTTTAAGTTGGTTATATCTGGAGTTATGCTCAAGAAATAATCTTTTTAAGCCAACTAATGACCCATACATAGTTCGACTGTTTTTGAATTCACATTATGCAATAAGCATTAAGTGTTTATTTTATTGAATAATTTTCAAAAAATTATTGTATTGAACACTTTCATCATTATGCAAGACATATTGTCATTTGTCATTAGTAATACCATAAATATAGTTTCACCCTTTTTAATTTAACCGAGAGTTTTGCAATAATCCCTTTTTGAAAGTTTCGTTTTTGTCCCTTTGTTAAAATTTTTCAATTCTCGACTCATCTTTCACAAAAAAAGCATCATCTTCGTTTCAAAATTTGGCATGTTTTCCTCAAAAACTTGTGCAACTTTTGTGGAACATTAAATTGCTAATAGTAGAATTCTAGTTTTGCGCTCAAATGTCTAGTTTGCATAAAGCTATCTCTGACAGTAAACAAACATTAGTAAGCGACTTAAAATTTTCCAAATATAATTTCAATAGCACCCTATTAAAGTTCCACTATTCTATTCTTGCGTAAACTAACAGCTTTTCACAATTTGCCGAAACGAAAAGTGGGTGTTGCGAAGAAAAAAGGCTTTTCATAGACTTACAACTGTAACTGAAAACGGAGCCTAAAATAAGCGCAACTTACAGGATTTAATAAAAACACAAGAAAGGAAATGCAAGCAGGAAATTTCAAAATTATTGTTTTTTGTGCTACAAGCAAAAACTATTACTAAGTATTGTACTACTAAACTTTTTTTAGATTGTTTCTTCTTGAACTCTTCTAAAAACATTGTAAACTATATACAAATTGCCCATACGGTACACAAGCAAAGGTTAAACCTACATATTGTACACACAATTTGTAATAGATGCATTTTTTGTGACGGAATCCAACGATTGTCACACATACATTGAAACCAACCAGTAATTAATAACGTCCCAAGAACATACCTCAAAGTTCTATTGAATCACAAACGAAGCTGAAACCATTTTAGATCTGCTTCAAAACTGGGATTGCCTTCTCCGCGCGGCCACCCGGCAAGATTTGATTGACTGTGACGGGCGTATTATACAGTCCACAAATCCCACTTTCAGAGACCTCAGACAGGGCGAGCGGGCTTGCACGTCAGTTTGACACAATGTATCTTACGTCAGTTTATTCCATAAAAAAGTATCGCTAAAAGTTACCTACTAAAACTCAATTAAGCGTGAAACAAACTTATATTATAAAGTACATAACTTTATCGTCAGCAAACAATAACTTTGTCAATACCAAAGAAGATTGCTTGGGCTTTTCTAGAGCGTGCCTAGTCCACGACTTTGCTAAGTAAAGTCAGTACCTTTCTTGATATAAGCATTATCTTCTGAAATTTTCCAGGGTTCTGAAGGACTACCTTTCTTGCATCCAACCCGCAATCAGCAACGAATGTGGCGACACTGTTTGGCGGCATATTCGCCAAGCATTTCAACTGCCGACAAGTTTGTATCAGAGCAATTGCGTACTCCCAGTCAGTTCGACAGGGACATGTACGCCACAGATGCAGTTTGAAATACGCAATTGCGCCAGAGGTTTGGCGCAGTACGGCATCATGACACCGAATAATCGGCAGCCGGCAAGGACCATTGCTGGTAGCTCAAATACGTGGGATCGACTGCGAACTCAATCAAGAGAAATGTTTCAACAAGTCTGCCGGTGACTTCTGCGTTTTTATAATGATGTAGTAAAAGCCAATAGAATGTGTTTCAGAACTTTTTATCATTTAAGGGGGTAATTGCGTTTTTAGGTGTTTTTTAAACTACCATAACTGCACTTAACCTAAACAAAAACTAGAGCGGTCTACATTTTTTACATTTTTTTACACCTTCTAGCTTTAAAAAAACTATATTTAAAAGCAGATTATCTTTTGCAATTTTATTGCTGCTATCATTTGAATACACCCCATCAGCGGTTTTTTTGACTAATTTTTGCGCCACAGTTATGAAACTCAAGATCAGCCAACAACTACTAAACTTTTTGCAGTTATGCACTGACATAACATCCCCACCCGTTTTTTGAGATAGTTGATAAGTCGTTTCTACGTTGAGAAAATGACATTTTCGTGCAAAAATCACGTAATTTGACTTTTCTCTAAAATTTTCAAAAGCCCATAACACCGACTCTACAAACTATTTTTAGAAAAGGAAAAAAACGGGTGGGGATATTTTCCTAAAGATAATGTGGTTAAAGTTTCGAAGCCGTAGTCCGTTTTTAGCTTGAGTTCTGTGGGCGCAAAAATTACACGGAAATGTCAAAAACCACGAAAACGACATTACCCCCTTAACAAACTTTAAATCATTGACAATTAACGTTATGCACTGGTTAAATTGATAAGTATGATAACGTTAACCAAGCTAGTTTGTCACACCTAAGCACATTCCTTTCATGCAAATGATTGTTTCTAAGTTATTATTTTTTAGATCGTTCGAGGAATGGGATCGTTGCGTGACACCAATGAAGGCCCAGTGTTTCATGGTGGAACCGATAAAGCAGGAGTTTACAGTTGCCAATGAAGTTCTGGCTTATGTCTGCCGACCACCAGCGTATTACGGTACCAAAGCAATTGGTTTTATAACAAATATTGTTTTTCGTTTAAACTAAATGTATACCTACTTATTTTTGCGTGTTTTTTCAACCAGAGTTGAAAGTAACAATTTGTTGGGTTGCCGACCCCCAGCGAAGCAGGGGTGCAACCCATTGTATTCATATTCCTGTTTTTTTTGTTGTTTTTCCTGTGATCAAAAGTTTGTTACTCGTTTTTCTTTGAAGTTACTGGGGGGATTGGTCCCAAACTTTGTGGGGGGACCCCCCCTATGAGTAGTTGTGCCCCCCACCTTGGTGACCCCCTGACCCCACGGGGGGCCGGGTCACGTGACCCCCGAAAACGATGGAACACAAGGGGGGACCCTTGTGAACTTGAAAATTTTTTTTTCAAAGATTTGGACAAAAAACTGTTTCTAGGGGTAGTTTTGGCTTCTGAACACGAATCTGGGGTTATTTTTTACCTAGGTCCTCCCTGGACCCCCCTATGACCCCCTTAGGGTACCCCCCCTAGGGGGTCCTCGGGGGTCAAATTTTCGAAATTGAGATTTTGGTGTTTTTAGGGGTAATTTGGGCCCCTGAACACGAATCTGGGGTTATTTTTTACCTAGGACCCCCCTGGACCCCCCTATGACCCCCATAGGGTACCCCCCCTAGGGGGTCCTCGGGGGTCAAATTTTCGAATGTGAGATTTTGGTGTTTTTAGGGGTAATTTGGGCCCCTGAACACCAATCTGGGGTTATTTTTTGCCCAGGACCCCCCTGGACCCCACTATGACCCCCTTAGGGTACCCCCCCCCTCCCTAGGGGGTCCTCTGGGGTCAAATATTCGAATTTGAGATTTTGGTGTTTTTAGGGGTAATTTGGAGCCCTGAACACGAATCTGGAGTCAATTTTTGTCTAGGAGCTTCCTGGGTACCCCTATGATCCCCTCAGGGTACCCCCTTCTAAGGGTTCAAATTTTCGAAATTGAAATTTTGGGGTTTTTGTGGGTAATTTGGGTCCCTGAACATAAATATCAGGTTTTTTACCGAAAATAGACGATCTTTTGCCTATAATGGACGGTTCTCTGCCTAGAATGGAGAGTCCTCTGACTAAAATAGAGGGTCCTCTGACTAGAATAGAGGGTCTTCCGCTTAGACTACAGGGTTCTTTACCGAGAATGGATGATTTTCTGCTTCAAACACTAGGTTCTCTGCTTTTAGAGGGTTTTCTGCTAGAAATAGAGGGTCCTCTACCTAGAATAGAGGGTCCTCTGCTTAGAATAGAGGGTCCTCTACCTAGAATAGAGGGTCGTCTGCCTAGAATAGAGTGTCCTCTGCGTAGAATAGAGGGTCTTCTGCCTAGAACAGAGGGTCCCTTACCGGTCGGCAACCCGTTGTGGCCTACTGGCGATTTGTTTGACATTAATTTATTTTTTGAAAGTTTTTCTTAAATTCGTAAAATTACTGATGCTTTTTTCATAGTCTGCCGGAATGCAACATTAAATTTTCAAACTAGAAATTCAATTTGCTTCAAAACCTGTGCTGAAAATAATTCTTCGCACAATGAAAATGAAATACACAAATAATTTTCTTAATGACTGTTTTTTTCTACTTACTTTATTTTTAACACTTTCCCTCATTACTATTACATTATCATTACATTATTATCTAATTCTATATTTGTTATTCAGACATGCTGAGACACTGGGACTGTCTGGTTCAAGCATCGACGAGTCCTGAACTGGAATATTGTGAATCACGAGTGCTGCGCGATGCTTCTCAGGGAGTGTATTTGAACTCTGGTTCTTCTGATACAAGTTGTCTGTAAGATTTTAGTTTTTGCATGGTTAACCTGTTCAAATGTACTTATGCATCCGATCAAGAGTACATAATAGGATTTATAATAGTAGGATAGGGTGTACATCCTACTATGTACTCTTGATCCGATGCATTGGCGAAATTAATCCTGAAAAGCATACGTTCATTCTGACACTGGGCGTGGTAATCAATCACTCAGTACACTAGCAATGCAACATACACTAGCAATGAGAGCAGCAATGAGCCTTTTCACAAGTTCAGACTATGTGTAACAGGAATTATCCGTGCTTTTATTAGGTTTGTTGAGTATGAGTATGAGTATGAGTATCTTCGTTGAATTGATATTCATTCAGGCGACGAGTGACAAAATGAAAAATTTATTGTTTAATAGAGTTTAATATGGTTTACACAACTTCTCTCTACTGTCACTTCTGTCTACTACCACTTCTCTCTACTACAACTTCTATCTACGGCCACTTCTATCTACTAGGATTACTGTAGTTTTCTTTTTCACACTAAACAATAGGGTCAAGTCATGGCGTCAGTTTGGCGGGTTGAGGTAAGTTTCAATTACCCGTTAGGCAGTTATCAGTTTATTGTACAATTATGGCGGAGTTCGTTGCGGTTGAGGAAATTTCACTCAGCCACGGCGGAACGGGTTTCGTAATTAACGAGTTTTTGTTTGTCAAAAATATCCAAAACCAAATAAACTTTACGTTCGGAAATGCAGCTTACGTACATGTTGATCGCGTTCTGCAACGCCTACAGAACGAATTTTACAAGCGCCATCCTCACGACTACTTGGCAGCGAGTGCTCATACTACACCGCGTCCTCTTTGGCTGTGACTTTTTATATTAAAAAATTGTTCATTCATGTTTAATATAAAAAAAATCTAGGGTAATTGAATTGAGGCAGGTGACTTTTTATATTGAAATTATGCGTTAGAATGGTTTTTGTTCCTTCTAGAGAAGGAACTATTGTTTTGAAACCAACTCTGCGTAGTGTGAAAGTAGCAGCTACATGCTGTTATGCGCATACGATTAACACGTAAAGTCAGTATGGGAGCTGACTGCTCTTTTTTTGAAAACGGCGTCGCTCACAATTTTAAACGGAACAATTGTAAAGAACGCTTTTCAGAGGTCCTATATTGTAAGTTTGATTGATTTTTGTTCATTAAAATTTTTTGCGCATTGTAACGTTTCAAACAAGAACCATATGCAACTCACGTGACAGTCTGGACTAGTGTCTGTTTTCGGGTCTCAAACTTTTTTTCATAAAAAATGTGGCATAACCTCTAGTACTTCTGTTAGCTAAAGCAAATTTAATGCAGGTTTATATTATTAAAAAATAATATATAATTGTAATTTTGAATATTTATTAAGCTCTCATAATAGTCATGTTTCTTTCTAGAGCAGTAACAATTAAGCATCAATGGCAATTGAAGTAGCGTGGCCGAGTGGTCAAAGGCGCTATTTCAAGATGATTGTCTTACTGCGTGGGTTCGACCCCACAGTAGTATTTTTTGCAAAAAAGTTAGTATGTATTGTCTGCAAACTCTGTTTTGAACTAAATTTTTTGTAAATTATGTGAACTGACTTCTTGAAATTAAAAGTAGTTTCGGCAACTATTACATGTTTCTGGCCAATTTTTTTGAGTTTTGACAGCAATTCAGTACATATGTATTTATGTAAGCGCTGATACTAAATTAGGCAACTGTCGCAAATATTGTTAAGAATCGCACTGCACACGGCAATGTGCGAAGCTGAATTCGGCAAAATGTTAAGGGTGACAAATAAGGATTTTGCACTCAACAAAGGAACCTTGCCCCTTTTGGGGCCTGCTTGTTGTATTGCCATAGTATTTTACTTATTCTTACTTTGCTTGTTGCTAAGCGGAACTTGTCCAAATATGAGTTGCGTACAAAATATGACAGTTATATGTACAGACAAGACGTACGTTATACGTATATACAAGACGTATAAGAGCACTGACAAGACGTGTACAACTGTTCATGCCTTACTCCACCGCAGACAAACAGTTACTGACAATGCACAGCAACAACAGCTGTGTATATGCTTATGCAAATCAGGTTCAAAATATTTTAATCGTCTTTACAGTTCCCATTCACACATTCAACATTGGCGTTTCGTAATAGACAGTAGTTCCTCGTTGACATGTTTTTCCATGAAAACTGAAAAATGGTAGGTACTTTATTGTTACTTTTATTTATTTCTTTATTGGCTATTTTATGTTGTATTTCTATTTCAGCGTAATGCAGGACTACGTTTCGTGTATCAAGAGTCCTATTGTAAATAAATGCGGTGAGCAACCCTGGACCCACGTCCGTGAGGCATTTCAACGCCCTACTCAAGTCTATCTACCCCGGTGTACTCTTGCAGGGTCCTGCTTGCAGGCGTCCGTGGCTGCTATTATGCTCTTGGTGATCGCTGCAGTATTAATGTAACAATTGTAAAAAATTTGTGACATTTGTATTATTAACTGTTTAATACGATGGTTACTTTGCGCTGGTTAAAGAAAATTAAGACCAAAACTAAGTTTTTGACAAAAACCGCTGTTGCTTGTAACTTGCTTTAGTAATAATTTGTAAATCTGAACAAGTCTACATGTTATAATAATGTGATAATAGTTTAAAAAACTCATTATTAACTCAGTCTTAACTCACTCACATCAAGTTGATACATGTTACAACTAATTGAATTACATGTGTCAATTCATAATAATTCATATGCCAAATTTGACAAATCTAGAGTTAAGTTGAATTATTTTTATCCGCCGATTTCTACCGATTAATGTTAATTTTATTTTACTTATCAATCAGTAAAGGAGTACCACAACTCAAAAACACTTTGTGGAAAATCGTGTTTTATCCTTTGCGTCCGTGAACGATAAAGTTCATTAAATCAAACTTTAGGGTAAAATGGCTGTTCAACAAGTATCTGACGGTTATCTGCTAATGTTTACACTGCCCCCGAGGGCAGGGGTCGCACATTGAAAGGAGTGCGTACACTATATTCATTTTCTCGGCTCTACACGTTACATAATTTGTGTAGGTAGAATATCCTTTGTACGTTGTTCAATAATACTGGAAGGGCAGGTACCTCGATCTTAGGCAAAGAAATCATAATGTTTTCTCTAAACTTGGCAAATATAAAAAACAAACTTGCCGGGGTGAACTCAAACAATTTTGTTACTTATTTTCTTGGACGAACTCTCAAGAATGAACCTTAAGACAGCAAGGTCTCATTTGTCGTATGTGATGATTCTCGCTTGGGGTGTGAGAGGTGCCTGGTTCAAGTCCAGGAAGAGCATCCTTTTTAATCCAGTTCATTGATTTTATTCACTTATATTTCTTAGGACCAGCTTTTTTGAAACTCATTAAAATATAAGTGTATTAATGTTACAAGCACTAAATATGACTATGATAGTATAGGTGTGAACTTGACCTCATTGTTTGAAATTAGTGTGTTTATTGTTTGAGATGGACGCGTTTGTTCTTAAATGGTGGTTAAACTAAACCAGCATTACTTCTTGAATTGTGATGTAAATAAATTTTTATTGTGCTTCTAATCACTATGTTGCAGTAGCATTTAATATGAATAGACAGTTTACTGTGCCTTTAATCAGGTTAATCAGAGGAGGCGATCATTCCTTTACTGGATTAAACTCATTCAGCATAACACTCAATAAGAAGAGTATGACACTCTCTCTATTATACCCTGGGACTTGCCTCCTATGCGGAGCGCAAAATAGCCCCTTTATGTACGGTTCTGAAGAATGGTAACCCCTCCCTCATCAGCATTCAACTGCGAGAGGTACCCCCTCATTTCAAGACATTAAAGCCCAGTTACTTGTTTTTGTCCTTGTCCTCATAGTTTTGTCCCTAAGCGAGTTCAGATAAACTCCATAACCAAATATGCCAATTCTTTGCCTGACGATAAACCGCAAATATTTGACCGCTCAAACGCATGTGTCAATTTTTCACAGCGGCTGACCGAAATCTGTTTTTGTTACTGTCCCTGTGGCCTTACGGACAAGTATGTACTGCGCCTAAGAAGGGCTTTTTGCTGATGTACTCAACTGAGGGTGGAGTACGCCTTTATTTCAAGACACTAAGGTTATGGGGGATATTTTGGAAACGGGGTAAAACCAAAAAATCGAGCAGGTGTACCTATTTTAACTCGTGTACATGTATGTCCAGTAAAATATGTTTAGTATTTCCCTCCAAGGTTCGTTAAATGAATATGCCTGTACATTTCATTCAAAAATATCCCTTTGCCGTGCTAACAGCTTAAGTATTTTTCAAAAAACCAACAAGAAGAAAAATTTGTCAACAAGTGGCAGAATCTCAACTTCTATTCTGCCTATATATTTATCAGCACAACTTTAGGCCTTCCTCAATGGTAATTGCTAAGCCATAGGCGACATTTCCGGAGCCAAAGTGAAAACACAATATTGCTTAATTTAAAGTCATCAAAAGGCCGCGCCCTAAGACCAAGGTTTTATGAGAGGTCTGCCACCAAACCCTTTGGCCATTGAATGTGACACAAACCAAGCCAATTGGTTTAGGTTCGGCTCATACCTACATACTTACAGCCGTACGTCCGTTCAATCGGCAAAATTATGAAATAATCACGCCATAATTTGATCTTGTACGTACGCTATGAATTAGTGGCATGCTTATTTCATAATTTTGACGGTTTAACGGACGTATACGGCTGTAAGTATGAATGGACCCTTATCTTGAACGCAGTCTAAGACCAACGTATGCTCATGTAATAAGTGTGAAAATTTTCATTATGACATTCTATTTTCCTGAAAAATTTTCCGGCCCTGTCGCTTTTCAAGACAATGTATCTTTCAGTTAGCTTTGAAGAAAAACTTTAAACTAGCAATTAAGGTTAATTGAGGCGGATTGAAAATACAGAAAATAATTCAATGAATGTCAATTTCTATTTATAATTAATTTCTTTGCTTTTCAATGGTACAGTGCCTGTGTGAAAAACCATATGCAATCGGTCCATTGCTTAGCGAAAAGTTTCGGAAACTTTAATTTCAAAAATTCATTTCAACGTCTGGTGTCACGAAAAAACTATCCGCCAACAGATTGTTCCTCGTATCATTTTTTTCTAGAAAATTTTGCCACCATTTTCGACAAACGAGTCCTACGTTACGTTCTTCCCCTTAGACAACATTCTGGTAAATTTGTTTCCCCTCCAAATTTTCCGAATTTCTAATTTTTAATTTCTAATTTCTAAGTACTAATTCCTGTCTATAATTATACCCACTATATTTTTTATTAATTCATTTTATTTTATTAATTAACATTTTGTCTGATGCTTTATTGTGGTTTTAATCTCTTGGCTTAACTTCTTTGTGAGCCGTCTATGATAAACTATAAGCTGATGCATCAATAGAAACGAGCATAATATACCAATAACAATCAGAAATTTGCTCAAAAAGTAGATATAGTCCAAGGAAAAAGCTGGACCTAAATTTTATCTTTTGGCTATGTATTTGTTTAATAATATTAATCTCTTTAATTTTTTACAATACTGACACTTTACAAATTACCTGATCTTTTTTGTTAGTTGATTGCAATAAACATTATTAATGAATACCTAATATTTTAAATGGATTTATTTCAATATATCAAACTGAAAGCATTATTAACAAATAATTAATTATCCTTTTTAATTTTTCGAACTTTTAAGTGCTATATTTCTTACTATAACTTAAATTGTCGTCATAGTCAGTCTGTGGCTATATTTAAATGCATCCCACTCGGTTGTTCGGTAAAAATAAGGTTGGTCTATGTTGGAACAGTATTCTCAAAATTACCCATGGGTAAAGTGGTACCCATGGGTAACCGCGCTCCGTGTAAAGTGAAGGTAAAGTCGTATTCTTCGTCATTAACCTAAAGCCAATCTGATAGCTTAGGTTTCCTTCAAGATTTGGGCATAACATTTTTAAGATAACAAAACAGGACTTTAGCTTGTTAGGCAGCAAACGATCATGTATACTGCAATTTGTTACCTTCAACTTTCAACGGTCTACGTTTTAAACTTCAATTTTGCTTTCACACAAAAATAACTTACCCGTACCTGTGAATAAGGATACCCATGGTGATTTTGCGAATACGGCCGCTAAGGCAAAGTAAAAGTATAAATAAAGTCTGTTCTAGGCTACAGCTCGAAGTAAAGGAAGGCTCATCATGGGCGTT
>JASANF010003185.1:0-17182 GCA_030248245.1 Trissonchulus sp. WLG1_4 | reverse complement strand
AAAAGCAAGGTAAACAAAAATATATAGACACCAGAGTTAGAATGTTTAGCAGTATCGATAGTACATAATACTCACAAAACATGTAGGACAGTAAGTTATAGATGAACATATATAAATAACTTCTTTACAAAAAATAGACACACGGCTCCCTTATCAAAATCAAAAACGTATATAACTATAATTATGAGGTTAACGTGGCTAACTGAAAATACCAACCAAAACAGATTAATAGAGAGAGGTATACATAACGGGTCTTTTCCGTTATCTCCCCAGTCTGGAATTTGGCATTAACTAGACCGATTTGAATATTGTTTGCACCAATGGACTCCGCTTGACCTCAGGACTCCAGAAATGCTAGGTTGAAAAATTTTTAAATTCTAATTTAAAAAAATTAAAATTTCTACACTTTTATCAGTCCAAAACCCAAAAATTAGTGTTCAGCACACTTTCAGCATCTCAGGAGATAAAAAACGCATTTTACAAAAAATTTAAAATTTTTTAAAACTCTTTTGAAGTCATGACTCATGAGGTCACGAGGAATCCAATGGTGCAATAAATATTCCAATCGGCTCAGTAAATTCTAAATTCCCGGGCTGGGGGGAATAACGGAAAAGACCCTTAAGACACCACAATTCAACACAAAATAATTAGAACCCTTGCTTGTTTTTTGTCAGATCAGGTTATCGGGACCAATAACGTTCTATTTAAACGGTTAGCTTTAGAGGGGAGCCATTTTTTAACGGATTAAAATTTGTTATTCGATTTCGTTTATATGAGTGCTTGAAAAACGTTACAAAACTTAATGAAATAAATGAAATTAAACTTCCAGTTTTAAGTTCTAGACTTCTAGTCGTACAAAATGGACTCAACAGCGTATGCTAATATTACGAATTGCGCAAGCTGAATCTATTCAACCCAGTTTAGGAATGATTTTGGCTATCATTATGCCGCTGACTTATTTCAACCACTACGTCCAATAATCACTTCTAACATCAGTCTACTTTCGTTTCATCCGATATAGCAAATGTTACGTAATTTAGGCACACGCTACTGCGCCGGCGACGCAGCTTGTTGCACGCCCCCCCCCCCCCCCCGGCCACCCATTAACGAAACTTCTAAAATCAGTCAGACCGTTTCACCCGATATACCCGCTTACCACTGCAGGTTTAGGGTTTAAGGTTTAACGTTTGATTTGAGCATGGTGCACATTCCCACTGCGTAGGTTTAAGGTTTAAGGTTCGTTTAAGGTTTAAGGTTTAACGATGTTGAAAAACTTCAAATTTTTGTTTAAGGTTTAAGGATTCAGCCAAACAGTCACGCACGAGCTGCAGGCGGAGCTTCTGTATTCTGTCAATCAGCTGCGAGCTGTTGGTAAGCGGAGCTTCCGCATCCAGCCAATATATAAATATACAACATTCAAATATCGTTAAAACTTAAACTGCCAGTGTGAATGAAACGTTAAACCTTAAACCATGAATTTGCAGTGGGAAGCGGGCAATAAAGCAAGTGCTGCTCAATCCTTAGACATACGCAACAGCTACTGCGCCGGCGACGCAGCTTGTTGCGCCCCCTGCGGAGCCCCCGCACCGCCTCCCCCGGCCACCATCTTATGTTTGTGCAGTTTCTTCCACTGGCCCGTCTCATAGTTCATCTGGAAAAAGGACTCCTTGAGCAAGGTGACCAGCTGGCCGTCGGGGGCCATTTGCTGTTCCAGATCTTCGTTCAGCCGCACTGTCAGAATGCTGCCCATGTGCGGACAGGGATTTTCTGAAATTACAGCACACACTCACATCAGAGGGGCCTGTTGCTCAACTTCACAAGTCTTACAATGGTAACAACATTGCAAAGTCAAGTGCACAACACAGTGTTTCGTAATGACTTTATGTGCCGAATTCGTGACGAATCACCAGATTTTGCAAGTCTTACGATATTGTTACAATTGTAAGGTTTGTAAAGGCTATTCTGCCATTTTTGTGAAAAGTAGCGAGAGAGACCTTAATTACTTTTTCAGGGATTTTTGTGTAAAATAGGGTGTATTTCAACATCGGACGCCTAATTTACACAGCAAAAAATAAAAATACACACTGATTTACACAGCCCCATTTTCTCCAAAAGCTGATAAAACGGCCTATAAAAAATACAAAAATTCGCGAAGTGGCGATCGCTGCCTCTGACCTCTTTGTCCTAACAAAATCAAGTCTAGTTTTTGACCCAAAAACAAAAAATTTTCAGTTTCTGCTCTAAAACGGCTTGTGATTTTTTTAGTAATCTTTTTTGTGCACTTGAAAATTGAATATGAAAAATGAGTCACACTGAGCCTGTTTGTGCGATTTCTTGTCCTACTTCAAACTAGGATTTGAATAAACCTAGGCACCGCAGTCAAATATTTTTTCGGCTACAAGGCGGTTGGGGTTGAGTGAGGCAACAAGCCTTCCGGCTTTCCCCCACATGCCAAATAACTGAGTCAGCGGTAGAACCGCTTCTGGTGGTGATGGTGCCACAGAACTTCTGACCGTAGAACGAGCACGGACGATTCTATGCTCGCACAGGAGTTAGGCTGCAAAAGTGCCAACCTATGTATGCTGTATGCATTATAAAATGTTTATTATAATGCCCAAACGCCCTGCTAGGAATTGTGCGAAACTTTTAAAAAAATATCCAAAAATTGTCAGAATAGCGGGAAATGATTCTCTTCTCCGGTTGTCAATTACTCTCATGCATCCGGTCCTAACAATGATGTTTCTCGCAACCTAAGGGTTACTTTTATCATACTTGATCACTAATTTTTTACGTTTCTAAAGACCTCTAGTGTCTAAAATTGAAATTTTAAAAAAGGTCTCCAAGGGCTGGTCTGGGTCTCGTAGGTCTCGTTTGGGTGGTCTCGGTCTCGGTCCCGGTCTCGGTTGCAAAGCCGAGACTTGCCAACCCTGGTTCATGCATAGAAATTTGTTTATTTTGCAACGCTGAGATGCACGGACCCAATTTTTTCGCTGCTTCGCTGCTGCATAGTTTTGATAAGCTGAGCGAAGACATACTAAAGTCTGACAAAAATAGTTGCGCCACTTGAGAGAACGACAAAATGTGATTTCGTTGTGAAAGGAATAGACTTTGACTATCAAGAGTATACAGCAAGTAGTCGCAGAAGTCATGCCACTAAAATAAGTAAGTGGCGCATCAGTTTTATCTTTCAAACAATCGGATATAATCTGCAGACTAAAATAACAAAAGTAACTACCAAAAAAACCTTCCACACACCTCTACTGCCAGCCATGAAACCCAGAATGAGCGCTTTCTCAGGCCTGCTTAGCTTATTGGCCCCCCTGAACAATTCCTGAGCTTCCGCCATCAATTCTTTCTGAAAATAAAAAAACAAATAAAAAAGTAAAACACATAGTCAAACTAAGTCAGCATGGCATTGGTAACTTATAGCTTATCCAAAAAACTTTAATGCTACGTAGAGTAGCGCGAACTAAAGAAGACAAAAAACAAAATAGCGTCAATATTAAAATCTTTTCATTTAGTACCTCCGCTTGCTTAAAGCCGTTGACACTACCAAACCCGCACCAAACTTCCATCAAACCAAACTTCCACCACACTCCACGTTTGGTGCAAATTTGCATCAAACCTTGTATTCTCACTATCAAATTCACACCGAACCTACCGTACCAAACTTCCACCAAATTTGCACCAAACAGCCAATCAGATTTCAGCGCGGGTTAGCGGGTAATTGCGCCAACGGCAGATTTAAAACTGAATCGTGTATGAATGCTCAATTTCATTGTCTCGCAAAGCGATTGCAGCAGTACTGCTTCTGCCGACATTATTGGATGATTATACTACTATTCTACTATGCGGCTACACAGCGTGGGAAGATGTTATAAACAACACAATTCAGCCCTAATGAGTGTCACGTTATTTTTTACTGCATTCTGATTGGATGTTTGGTCGGGTCCACCAAACCTGCAGCAGCAGTTTGGTGGAGTTCTGGTGGGGTTTGGTGGAGGTTTGGTGCATATTCACACTACCAAATTTCCACCAAACTTTCACCAAACCTGAGTTTAGTTATTAGTAGAGGTTTGGTTTGGTGGAAGTTTGCTGCCGGTTTGGTAGTGTAAACTGGCCTTGAGTTACTAGATCCCAAGTCATACTTCAAATCAGAAAACTGATCACTAATGCAAAAGCTTATCAAGAGTACATAACTATCATCTGCTTAGTCAGACCATTTCTATGTCAGATTCAGACAATTTTCGGCCAGGTAGTTCATCAGATTCTGACGAAATCTGTCTGATTCAGACATCAAGATTGTCCGAAACGCAAGGTCTTCGAGCCTATCAAAATTGGATTTACTGGATTAAGCGGATTAGATTTTACATTATATTTCTCTGATCATAGCACGCCAAGCTTAAGTAGCATTTTCCATTAATACTAACTCTAGTGCAGTGTTATCCGTATCAGCCAAATCGATTACAATCTAATCCGCTTAATCTAGCATCGGATTAACTATAACCCTTACAGTCAATTTGAGTGGCTGTTTAGGCGGATTAGTGCCTTCCGCCTTCGACAGGCTTCCCTCGGGCAATTGGTCACAAACTTGCTCGCCGTCACCCGCATTAGTCTGCAACTGCAACTGCTGATTCTCATAGCTGGCTGGCTGATCCCCGGCGGGAATGAAATAGGTCTGGTTCGTTGGATTAAGCGAGTTAACTGGCGGATTAAGCGGGTTAGCCTGCGGATTAAAGGGATACTGTTGTTGTTGTTGTTGTTGCTGGGGCGACAGATAGCTGCTAATCTGTTGTGGTTGTTGTTGTTGATTAGTAGCCAAAGGAATCAAAATAGTAGGATTATTTGTCCCACTAGCAAGTCCCATATTATTATTCTGTGTACCATAGCCCCCCATACTTGGAGTCGGCTGTCGCACAGCCACCCTATAAATCACGCCCCCTGTATTCTGTGGGACACCGGCCCCATTCCCATCCACAGCACTATGGGGCAGATTATTGTTGTGGGGCATGATGGTGTGGGGCTGTGAGTTTTCATAATGAGACATTATGGGATAGCCGCCGGTGGGGGGACTGGACATGTGGTGGCTGCTGCCGTCGGTGCGACCATAAACTGGGGCGTGGGAAAAGGGGGGCGCGTACGACACCGGAGCCGCTGAAACACAAAAAAAATATTATGCGTCGGCATTGATAAACTATAAAATATATAGATACATATAGATATAATACATATATAAATTCATACATGTAACCGGTTCAAAATATTGGGGGGGGGGCTCAGCCAAATTTTAGGGACGCTCCTCCCATGAACGATCAAAAAACATTTGAAAATTTGTGAAAATTTCTAAAAAAGTGCTATTTTTTGTTAATCTTGTCCAAGTTTTAAGAACCATTCGCCCACGATTTTTGGGGCCCCCCTATCAGACCATTAAAAATACCAATCAGCTTCTAAACGACCAAATTTGACTAAAAATCAGTGATTTTCTCGCAAAATTTTTAAGATTGGTTGCGTACCAACCCACATCACCTTAAAAATCATATAATGTCCACGGTCCACCCCGAATTTCTTCCCGACTTCATAAACACCAGACAAATACAATAACCGAGAAACAAACCCACAGACAAACCCCCCTCAGATTTTGCCCATAGGGACAAGCCCCCCTGCTTTATGGTGAAAAAAGCCCAGAAAGCTCAAAAATTGCCCCAGATTGTTGTAAAATGCGTCAAAAAGCTAAAGAATACCCAACTTTTGCCAAAACTTTTCCGTTTTAAGGCAAAAAATTGAAATTTATTGCGTTTTCAGCAGTTCAAGACCCAGAACCGTCGGCGCAAGCCCCCCCAAAATTTTGAAAAATCCGGGACAAGCCCCCCTCAGACCGAGACCCCGTGTACATGTATGCACAAACCCAAATATGGAGGACTATGCAAGCTGGTCTGTCCTGACTGGCTCACAGCCGATGGAGTGCAATCGTCCGCGGAAATCGGTACCACTCGAGGCTCGTACTGAAATTATTACAAAAAACATTCGTGCCCATTTTTTGTAAATAATACATATTTACACATTTTTTGACGAAATCTCTGAAGACAAACTATAGAAAATACTTGACTATAGTTAGATCATTAATCAATAATATCCATAAAAAACATTACGCAAAATATTAATATAATATATTCTAAATCCAATAGAATATAATGACGACAAATTCTACATGAGAAGACGGGCTACATCTAGTCCTGCATATTCCGAAAGGAGACGCATCCAGAAATCAACAACAACAAATTCTACTAGTAATTCATACAATCCCTGCTCTTTATGCATTTCACCACTAAGGTCATAGTCTCGTAATAGAGCTCAATCAAGCAGTGAACCATTAAAGCCCTTCAACATCTAGCATGCGAATCAAAATTACTAATATGATTATAAAAAATTAATACAAAATTACGGATTATAAAAAAATTGATAAAAAATCAATACCCCCCCAATAGCTCACCATAGCTTCATCACCCGAGGCTCTGCCCAGACCCCCTGCCGGCACATAGTCTGGTGTCTCAGTGACCGTGATCACGTGATGTTCGTTGGAGGGGGCCGGGGTGGCGTCAGCACTGCCTGTGGGCTCGAAGGGCACTATATCCTCGTCTCCCTCGCACTCATCCGTGTCCACGTCACCCTTGGACTTTTTGGCCGACTTTTTATCTGCAATGCCAAATGATATATTATTAAATGGCTAATGTATCATAATATGAATTTGATCATACATGGGCAAGACCCGGGATTCACCCGGGATTTTCCCGGGTGGACCGCGCGACCGCGCAGCGGTCGGAGTTGGACCGCGCAGCCCGAGCGGAGCGAGGGCTGCTCTGAGGTCTGAGTATATAACTATAAGAACCGCGCGCATAACGGATGTGAGAATTGACTGCGCAGTCTCACCGTAGATTGATTGAGCAGTCCAACTCGCAATCTTATGACTGCGCAGTCTAACTCTAGATTGAGTGCGCAGTCCAAAAGTCTGCTCAGTCTAACTATTAATTGACCGCGCAATCCTAATGACTGCGCAGCCTAATTCTAGATTGATTGCGCAGTCAAACAAGAGTTAAACTGCGCAGTCGGTCACCGACTGTCGGTGTATAAGATTTGCGCAGCCAATTAATAGTTGGACTGCTGCCACTGCGCCCAAATAGTCTGTGCAGGCGCAGTCAAACTAGAGTTAGACTGCGCACTGCGCAGTCAGTAGGATTCCGCAGCCAATAAGAGTGGGACCGCGCACTGCGCAGTCCAAAACTACAAATAGTCCGCGCAGTCCAACTCTTAATTGACTGCGCATTCCTAATGATTGCGCAGTCCAACTCTAGCTTGATTGCGCGGTCCCTCCTTTGGTTTTATTGCCCGACCGAAAAAAATTTTGATACGTCTCCAATTGACCAATTTGACAGAAAACTTGAAAAAATATCTTTTTGTTCTGGGGTCTGCCTGGGGGAAATTCCCCCTTCGAAATTTTTTTCGACTGGAATTTTACACAAGGGTCCCCCCTTTGGTTTTTATGGCCCGGCCGGAAAAAATATCTGATACGTCTCCAATTGACCAAATTTGGCCTAAAAATTTCCCTAGATTTTTTCCGGGGGCTGCCGCCCCCAGACCCCTGCAACTTTCTGGATCACACCTTCCTTGCTTTTGAGTTTCGTTAAAGCGTGTGCATGTGTATATAGGACCTATATAGGGTTTTTTTTTTAGTCAAAAATGGCGTCATTTGCAGAAATGAAACTTAAAAATGACGCTCAGAAAATAAAAATGACGAAGCTTTGACGAAAGGTTTTGAGCAAATATTGAAGCTAATTTGACCAAATTCGGCCTAAAAATTGAAAAAATCTCCAGTTTTTTCTGGGGGCTGCCGCCCCCAGACCCCTGCCACTTAGTGGCTTACTCGTCTTTGTTATTAGCTTTTATTAAAGCCTCAGCATGTGTACACGAGTACCTATCTACCTATCTAGTGCACGATATACCTATCTAGTGCACTATCTCATGTGACGTTCTGCTTCTGACGTGATATAATTTATATAATTTCTCGGCTCGAAAAAATTTCTGATATGTCTTCATTTGACCAAGGTTGGCGTAAAAAGTAAAAAATTCTCTAATTTTGTTTTTGAGGGTTGTCGCTCTTAGGCCCCTGCATTCTTTTTGCTTACTGTTCTGGGTATTATGAGCTCAAATTTTAGCTCTGATGTTTTCGGGCGGCCAAAAATAGTTTAACGTTCGCACAATATGCGCTGTTATCGGCATATTTTTTAGGTAAATTCTGAGGTTTATTGGGCCAAAACTTTAGCATTGGCTAAAATTTTTTAGAGTGCTAAAACTTTTTGAGAGTCTGCTAAAACTTTTTGGTCGTTTTAGCCAATTTGCTAATCGGTAGATGAAAGATATATATATAAATATGATAAAAAAATAAATTAGGACTATGCGTCCCCATAATTGACCGTTTTTTGCCATTAAACGCAAAAAATTTTAATAACTTTTAAATTTTTAAACCTCCCATCGGTCTACTTAATTTTGAACCCCCCACCGTCAAAAAAATCAGTTAAAAATTTACATTTTTTCTTGGCCAAAAAACACAGATTTTAACAAATTTTGGCCAAAATTAGGTAAAAACCGCTTAAATTTCATAAAAATGCTGCTTTTTTTAAATTTTTGGTCGAAAATTTTCTCTCGGTACGCCACTGTAAGATAACGCTAACTAGCAATATTGCTGCAGCGCAACGGTACTGTAAAGACTTAATTTAATTTTGACGAACGAAAAATAAAAATGACGACAGGAATTTAAAAATGACGCCAGAATGATGAAATCCGATTTTGAAAAAAAAACCCTGATATAGGTGCGTTGTCTATATTTATTTGCTTAATACACTATTTAATGCATTGTTTTAGCTGTTTTATCGCAGCAAAAACGATATGAACGACTGAAAATACCCCAAAGTTTGCAAAATTTTCCCAAAAAAGTGCCATTTTTCCTAAAATTTGTCCGAATTTCGGGGACCCCTGGCCGGCTGGCCCCTCGATTTGGGGGGCCCCCCATCCACCCCTCACATGTGTGTGTTTTAACCCATCACAAAAACGTGATTCCCGCTGAAACTTTTTTTGGGTGGGCCACTGACAGTGAATTTATTTACATAGATTAAAAATGACTACAAACTACATTTTGCAATGGACTTTTTCGACTGGGGTAAAGGGACCGCGCAAGAAAATGTTAGTTTTCCCGGGTTCATTTCAACCACCTTGCCCATGTATGAATTTGATTCGTAGTAATATTGTGCCTCAATGGAACAGCGTCGACTACAAGAAGGGTTAACTTTTTTCTAATATATTCGGACATTCGATTAATACAGTTTGCTTAAAAGAACCACCTCGATACTAGTGTAGGGTTGTGAGTTTTCCAGTTTCACAATAACAACACCTACCGAATCACCTAATATTCACCAATCCCTACCAACTCCCCCCTTTAAAGTCACCGAAAAGATTCTAAATACGTTCTTGACCACATTTTTTTTCAAAATTTATTCATGTTGTGCTTTTCCGAAACATTGAGAGAAATATTACAAACACAAACTTATTCTTATTTCCATTTCACTATTCCTCACAAGTGTCGATAATGAGTTTCAACTATTTTCGACGTTAAATAAAAATATAAAGTAACATATAAATTGAGTGAAAAACAACATAATTATCCATGGGTCAAGTTTGAGAACCCAATTTTGTTTCCCCCTTACCCTCGGGGGCAAAAAAAGCAAAATTTCTAAACGCTATAGCAAAAAGTCCACAAACCGTGGCTTGAAAGCTTTCTGCGACGTCTCGTGGGCAAAGGAATTTCATCAAGCTCAATAAACTAAAACATAAAATGAACAAAAAGTAAAAAATCATCTAAAAAAAGCCTTGTCATTTTTGGCGTAAAAAACTCTCCAGATGTGACTGTCAAACTGTCAATTTATGGCTAGTTCATATAACTCTAAGCAGTGTCAAAAATATATACACGATTGCGCACATAAGCATCAGCCCAAAAATACCTTTTATGCCACATTATAAACGGCTTCCCAGACAATAATACTAATTTTTTTCTAATCTGTCAATATCATTTAAACAGTTGGGCTTAGAAAAAAATTTAAAAAACAAACCTTTACGCCGCCCTCTTTTTTCGGCGCAGTCGGTCTAGAGAACGTCTTGGTCATCCCGAAACCGCCGGATGTCTTTGCAGCGCTCTGAGTCGGCAGACCTTTCATGGGGGCTGAAAATAAAAAAAAGGAAAAGGAAAGAAAAATATAACATTGGATCCGGGAAAATACATGTTCGTAAAGTTTTCATACTTGTCCGTAACGGCCTTGCCTTTGTCATTCACCACTTGCCTTTGTCCGTACATGAGGCAGAAAAAAATAATGCTGAAGGCAGCATAAAGCATTGGGCTTACCCTTGTATCTGGCGAGTGGGACGGAGGGGGGGAGAATATCCCCCTCACATTTGGTTCCAGGAGAAGGAGGAAAGGACCCGGCGTGGGCAAAAGTTTCGGACCTCTTTGATGAGTGTATTTGTGCAGTTAAATTAGTATTTTATCACTCGACACGGTTTTTTGATGAAATGTAAGCGATTTTCAGCTAAATTTTGACAAAAACTTGTCCAAGTCGCCACTTTTTCCGCCAAAAAAGATACAAGCTAAACTCTTGAGAGAGGGGGATCCAAATTCAGTAGGTTTAGGGGAGTGGGGTCCCCCCAAGCCCAAGGGGGAAGGAGTACCCAAAAATGTTGTGCTGTTACAATAAGTGTGGGCTTACCAGTATTATCCATTTTCCTGGTCATATTGCGGGCTCTAATGGGCACCACAGACGACAAGGAGCTCCCTTTGCTTTTTGCCTGCACCGCCGCATCATTGGCTAAAATAACAATACATTAAAATAAAAAAATGGAAAAAATGTGTGTTGTGTTGTAGAGTTGTACTGAAAAAATGGAAAAAAGTGTGAAACATTTCAGATAATATGATAACAACAGAAGCAAAGACTGTAATAATTTTTATTATCTTTGCAATTAAAGTGTAAATAGCAAACTTCACACAGTAAAACTCACCAACGTGGTACGATGGAAAACAAGAGGAAAACTACCAATCTCACGCACCCTTCTGTAGCAGTTCTGCTCGCAAGACGGCCGACTTGGGTTTTCGCTTGAGCGCAAAATGTTTTTCGGGCGCAGCGACAGACCCCTGCGAAGCCCCGAGGGCATTTTTGTTCATATAGAGCGAGTCCAGCGGTAAGGCTTGGGCAGAATCGCGGGAATGAGATTTCACTGAAACAATATGGAGCCTGTTTTAGTTCAGCAAGCAACTGTCGTCTAGGACTTGACTAAGGGTCTTATCCAAAGTTGGATTTATCGGATTAGATTTTACTTTATTTCGTCAATAACGCGGGGTCAGGTAAACGTAATTTACTGAAACTTGGCACACTCCAAGATAATCCATGTACAACGTGTAGGCCGTAGGGCAAAATTTCAGCCGGTTATTTTTATTTTGTAGTGTGTTATAAGCAAAATTAATTTAAATATAATCTGTTAAAACCAATTTTGGATAAGGCCCTAAGCTACTTGCACTTTTGTTTCACACATAAAAATCTAGCTTATTCAGACTGTCTAAATGTCTGCCCCAGATTAGATTTACGTCTCAATGGATTAAATATTGTCTGAACCAGATTAGGTTCGACAAGTCCAAAGGTCTGAATCAGACACGACGTGTTCTGTCTTGATGTCCAAATTTGATTAGGTTCACGTCAAAATGTCTGAACCAGATAAGTTTCCATCTGCATGTTTCAACCATAGATGCACATAGGGGGGTATCCGCATTCCTCCCCCCTCCCCCCCGAAAGCTCCCACGCTCTCTTCTGACTGCCGAAAAAGTGCCCCAAAAATGAGTTGGAAATCGACATCTCTCCGCCAGGGGTCCGGCACCCCCCCCCTCCCTAGCCGACCGCTTACATCTCTGGTCTCAACCTGATTAGCTTCTGTTCTAAACGGCTAAACCAGCTTAGTTAGATTCACGTCTAAGTCATGCCTGAACCAGATTAGGCTAATCTAATCAGCAAAGACCCTTTCCAACATAGCCATGACAGTATACCAATTTTCTTGAAGTCCCCCAGCGCCCGGATGAAGTGTGCGTCGGCGGTGTTGGCGTCGTGGGGGGCCTGTGGCAGCGAGAGGGCCGAGGTGGAGGGAAAGTCCTTCAGCAGGTCGGCCACCGTCTGCACCCAGTCGTCCGCGTCCTGACACGCCAGCGACAGAATGTCCTCCAGCTCCTCTGCCCACTACAAACACAACACACAGTATATAATCCCATTAATCCTCTTTACAATTAATCCTATTAAGAATCAATTCATCCAGAAGTATCCGATTAATCCTATTACGAATTAATCCAGGAAGTAATCCAATTAATCCTCTATAGAATTAATTCAATAGATACAGTATGTATGTATATACTGTGAAAAATTAATCCACATCCTATTAGCCTAATCTTACACATAATATAATAATAATTAATCCTATAAAGTATTAATCTCAAAAAGGTGCAACAGTCCAGTGTTTTTTTTTGCGTCAAAAAGTGCGAAACGCCGCACTTTTTTTCCGAAATTTCGCACTTTTTTTTGGCCATGTGCGTCCCGTGACGCACTTTTTTTCGGCTGAGGCTGAAGGATGTCATAGCTGATTTGGCCAAAAAGTGCCGAAAATGGCATTTTCGTCGTGAAAGTTTTGAAAAATTTTCTAAAATTGCGTCGAAACCATTAAATTTGTAAAATTTTCTGATGTGTCTAACGTTTAAAGCTTGATCTGTATATATGTGGTAGTTCAGTCAGAGCAGGACCCAGTTAGGTCCCGGACCCAACTAGTTCAGAGCAGGACCCCGCTACGGACTAGTTCAGATCGGGACCGTCAACTTAACAAAGAGGCGGTTTAACATAAAAGTATCAAGAGCAGACCAGTGGTGTAATTGCTCATGTAAGTGTAACTTATAAATTCAAACGGCTGCGAAGTTATTACACTGAAAACTGACCCTCACAAGAAATTGTTGAAACGTAGTTTTTTGCCCGAACTTTTCAAACAACAACTTTATAAACGAGTTTTGTATAATTTCAATGTCTTTATAATCTATTAAGTCGATAATTACGTAGTTCATTAAAGTTGAAATTGTAATTTGTGTTAACGCGTTAAAATTTTGATATAGGCGAAACAAGATACCATCGTTTATCACCCATTACCGGGTGATAACCGAACTTAAGCAGCGTCCAACACTCACAATACTTGAAAGTACAAGTGAGGCAATTATATATACAAACATGACAAAACTGGTCATGCGTGCGCAGGCATCTTTTGTGTAAGTCTGACTTTTGCGGGTCCCGATGTGAACTAGTCTGTAGCGGTGTCCTACTCTGAACTAGTTGGGTCCGGGACCTGACTGGGTCCTGTTCTGAACTACCACATATACAGCTACAACTGGTTCAATGACAGTTTACAACCTATTATGATTAGTTATATGATTAAGATTACATATGATTAGAACAAATGCCAATTAGAACAAATTAGAACTGTCGAACCATGCCACACCCAGCAAGTGTCTTAAAAGCATCAATTAATGCCGATATATATTTAGATGATTGCCGCGCTAGTATCAAAATGTGGAATAGGAGAATTCTATTACATATATCTTCTGAAACTAGCTGCGTGTTTACAGTGTTAATAGCTCAGTTCCTGCCAACCTAATTTGGCGTAAAGATGCCGTCTCCAGGGGAACTGAGATAAGTCAAGCAGTGGATTTTTACACAAGGGTCCTCGGTCCTCGTCCTCGCTTTTCTTGCCTGGTCGAAAAAACTTTTCGATACGTTTCCAATTGATCAAATTTAGACTAAAAATAAAAAATTTTCCCAATTTTTTTCCTGGGGGCTGCCGCCCCCAGACCCCTGCAACTTCTGGCAACATGGTCTTCCATTTTCAATAAATTCACATTTTTATGTTAATATTGAAACAGTGCATTTTAACCCATTACAAAAAATCAAAAAGCCATTCCCCCCGAAATTTTTTAAATGTAGAATTGAAAATTATTTCAGAAAATTTTTTTGAAATCTCAAAATCGTAATTGAGGACGGCCATTGCCATAATAAAGTGATTTTCACCTAAAACTCGTGCATAGATAGCATTATAACCGCTCTGCGCACTTT
Source organism: Trissonchulus sp. WLG1_4 (assembly GCA_030248245.1). Lineage (NCBI taxonomy): Eukaryota > Metazoa > Nematoda > Enoplea > Enoplida > Ironidae > Trissonchulus > Trissonchulus sp. WLG1_4. The sequence goes on along the minus strand of JASANF010003185.1, from coordinate 2,957 downwards.
TTTTCAAAATGACGCAAAAAAATTTGGGCATGTGCGTCAGACGACGCAGAATTTTTGACGAAAAAAAAAACACTGAACAGTACAACACGATATTAGCATCACATGAACGCACTTTCAAATCAGCACACCTTGGAGCATAAAAAAACCCAACGCCCAAAACGTCATGAACTTCTATATACACCAGGGATCGACCGGAGTCCGATACTTTTCCGGGTCCGGCTTCGGTAGTTTTATTGTTCCGGTCGATCTCTGATAGCCCGTGTTTCAACCTACCAGCTCCAGATTTCGTTTGGAGATGTGCAGGATGGAAATCATGAGTCGTAGTTTGACGTGGGACTGGAGATCGAGGAAACAGGCGGGCACGTGGGACAGTCGCTCTTTGGTCAGCTGGGCCGCGACCCCGCGACTCGACCAGGCATCCTCCGTGCAGCCCAGCTTGTTCTCCAGCCACTGCAGCACCTCCTTCTCCTTGGCCCGTAGGGTGGACATGCTGTCTAGGCAATAACCAGTGGCCCAGCTAGAGGGGGCGGCGGGACATATATACACGTAACAGCACAAAAAAAATGTTTCTATACCCCTCCGTCCCCTGGCCTGCTGAAATTCGACACCCCTTCGCCAGTAGTTCGATTTCGGGGGGGGGGAGGTCTGAAGAAATTTTTTCATTTTATTTTTATAATAGCGTTTTTGAGCTTTACGCTATCTTGTTATAGCCGCAGCCATATCAAGGTCAATGATTTGCCTATTTGTAGTAAAAACCAGTGGCGTATATACCCAGGAAGAAATGGAGTTTTTTGTTTTTAGGCCGAATTTGGTCAACTGGAGACGTATCTTAATTGGGCAAAGAGGGCCTTTGGGTCTCCCCCGCCCCTCCCCCTTTGGTAAAGAAGGCCCCTCAAAAAATTTTCTGATACGTTTCCAATTCATCAAATTTAGCCCAAATATCCAAAAAATTTCATGGGGGCTTCGCCCCCAGACCCCCAGAAATTTGTATTTACCGTAGTTCTTATTGTTATTATCTGTCGTAAAATTTTATGCATGAGTATATATATTTGTATATTGTATAATATATTTATGTTTATGCATGTTTAAGATATTTGAGACAAGGTTTTTTTTTTGTGTCCAGAAGTGTGTCCAGACACAATTTTTTCTTGCGGGACACAATTTTTTCCTGCCGGACACAACTTAGACACACCTCTCGAGAAGCCCCTGACAATGCTGTTTCACTTAATATGGTGATGATGTAGCTAGGTTTACCGAAAAAAATTTCCGATACGTCTCCAATTGACCAAATTTGGCCTAAAAATAAAAAATTTTCCCCAATTTTTTCCTGGGGGCCGCCGCCCCCAGACCCCTGCGCCTCTGTGACTTACTATTCCTTGTTATTCTCTTTCATCAAAGCCTATGCATGTCTACACGAGTATATTATGCTGCATTTAGTTGTGTAATACACTGTCTGGGCTGATGTTCCAATCTTGTGTTTAATTTTCCTGTCGAAAAAATATTGTGATACGTCTCCAGCTGACCGAATTCGGCCTAAAAATTGAAAAAATCTCCATTTTTTCCTGGGTACACCACTGGCTTTTACAACAAACAGACTCAACTCATTGCCCTTGAAATGGCTGCGGCTTTACAAGATAGCGTAAAACTAAAAAACGCTATTATAAAAAGTGAAAAAATTTCTTCAGACCTCCGCCCCCCCCCCCCCGAAATTGAAGTCTGGGACCGCCAGTGCTGTATGTATGTATATACATTATGCTGCATTTACACTGTAATCACCGGAAAAAATAATTTCGAAATGTCACTGAAAAATGACGGAAAAACGAAGGAAAAATTTCCTTCACATTTCCTCTCTATTTCTGTCAAATTTCCTCCAATAACAATTCTCACTTTCCGTCACATTTCAGACACATTTCCGCAACATTTCAGCAATATTTCCTTCATTTTTCCGTCACATTTCCTCCATTTAGTCCAACTTTCCGTCACTTTTCGGCTCATATTTTTCCTTCACTTTTCGGTCATATTTCCTTCACTTTTCAGTCATATTTCCTTCACTTTTCGGTCAAATTTCCTTCACTTTTCGGTCATATTTCTTTCACATTTCCTTCACTTTTCTGTCATATTTCCTTCACTTTTCTGTCATATTTCCTTCACTTTTCGATCATATTTCATTTATATTTCCTTCACTTTTCGGTCATATTTCCTTCGGTCATGTTTCCGTTATGTATATTTTCTTTTACTTTTCGGTTATATTTCCTTTCACTTTCCTACATATTTGTGCTAGATTTAGTTGCTTTTCCATATATTTTTACAAGTTTTTGCTTCAATTGACGTGTTTTTCGAATTCTTACTTTATGCCGCATTGTTACGAATACATTTCAGTCAAAGCAGAGGTCATTTTTCATGCTTTTTTAGCAAGATTTCCGCTGTTCATACTCACGTTATCATTAGCCTCGACAGTGGTGAGATTGATTGCAGCCCACTTAAAGTGGTAGTTTCATTTGTGAGGTTTTTGCAATTTCAGTGCAAACTTTGCACCCAAAGTACTCGGTTACGAATGATACCTGAACACAAAAATTTGGCTGCATTTTGCTGCATTCTACTAAAAAAATAGATCCACTATTCTCCCCCCTACTGCATTTAACCCCAAAATTTCCGGGCATGTCCCTCACTTTTCTTAAATTTTCAACGGCGGCGGTCTATATAAGTATTTTTGTTTTTTTAAAGATACGCCAGAAATTGGAGGCTTCAGGTGACTGGCCAATTTTTCAAAAAGAATAGGGTTATATAATGTGTGTCGACTTGGTTCTAAAAATTGAATGTCCTGTGAATGTGACGTTCGAAACTTCAAACCCATTGGTTTTTCTTACCAGGGGTGGACGCGGGTACCCGCGGGTTGGGTTGGGTCGGAAAATTTGAGCCGTGGGTCGACCCGCGGGTACCCACTTCAGGCTGCGCGG
>JASANF010003184.1:0-11582 GCA_030248245.1 Trissonchulus sp. WLG1_4 | reverse complement strand
GAGTTAGGACAAATATGAACCGGCTTTAAAAGACAGGTCTCATACTGTGATGTGGTTTGGTGTACTGGGGAAAGTATGAATCTTTTCTCACTATATCCTTTGTACCTCTATCTTGCGTGAGGTGTGACAATATGTTCAGTGATGTCTATTTCGAGGCTCAGAAATAGGTCACTTATTTGTTAGCTGAAATTGGCTTCTCAGATTTTATGGTCTTTGAGTCAAGTCTTGATTTTGGCAGCACTAATCTTGTCCGCCTGCTAAAATGACTGCAGAAGAAAAAGCCAAATTTAATGAATTAGATGGGTGGAACCGAGCTATTTGATACGCGCCCCAGGAAGAGTGAACCTCATCGGTAATCATATTATATTGTGTTTTTTAAGTTAGTTAATATGCAGTAGTTTTGCAAGTATATAAAGTCTATTCATACTTACCGAATCTATAAAATTAATAAATATAACTATTCTAGCAGCTGCAAGTGGAAGTATATATTTATCAATCACGATTATCTGATTCTGAGTAGAAATTGGCCGTGGATTCACACGTTGTGTGTGAATGAGCATTCGGCCGTAACTTTAAATCGGCCCTAATACCTATAAATTTTTTCCGACGAATCACAAGTGCACTTTATATAAATATAACCAATTTTCATTAGCTTGAAAGTTTCAGGGTTCTTAAACAAAATGTTTTCAATTATTCCTAATTTTTCAGGTGAGCATGATGCTTACAGTGGTTATGGGGTTTTGCCGATGGCTTTGCAGCAAGCCATTGTCGCCTTGGTCAGACCGTTGCCTGAACCGGTTATAAAATTGGCCAATTTTGATTCCAATACCCGTCAGTTTATGTTAATTGTGTCGAAACATATTTGCTCAATCGATTTGGTTTTTAGGGCGTAAAGGAGGAACAGTTGTTTTTTTGGACTAAATCTGTCAGAGCATATAGTGGAATGATCTGATTAAGATTCATTAGGGAACTAAAAGATAGAAGAATGTGAGCCTTGGGACTTGTTGAAAGTTACCTGCAGGTAAAATTAATAAGTTTACGTTTCCTGCAGGTTAACAGTTAACAGAGAAGGCAAAGTCGTAAAGGTAAAGTTAAAATTGAAAACAAGGTTGACGTCGATCAATGAGGTTTAAAATTTGCAGATCACATTGTTTCTGCAAAACAAGTTGAATCAATGTTTTGACCCAAATCTTATAGGCAACCTAAGCTATCATATTGAGTTAATAGTCATTGTATGAGAATGCGACTTTACCTTAACTTACTTACTTACCTTGCCTTACTTGACTTACCTATGGGTAAGCGTAACGGTAGCCTAACCGTAACCTGCAGGTAATTTTGAGAATACGGCGAGATTTTTGTGACGACTTTTTTTATGTTGGTAATGATTTAAACTCGTTCTTTGATGAGTCAAAGCGTAGCCTGGCACTTTTGTCACTTTTGCCCAGATTTTCAGGAATTCTTACTTAAGTATAAGAATACAATTACGATTAATCAATAGTTGGCAGTTATGGTATTCTCTCAGTTTAGAGCCCACGAGCAAGCTTCCGGACTTCCTGTGAAATTCAGTTCGATCAAAAACCGCAGTGGTACCATTATTTCTTGTGCGGCTATCGAGGGATGCTGGAACACCTGGCTCAGGCTGGGGATAAGAAAAGCAGTGCAGGTTCGCCTACACCCAGTTTAGAATTTTAATAGAAGAGAATGAAATAAGAAATATCATTCGACCAATGTTATTTGTTAGGACTGAAATTTGCTCAGAGTTACCACGGGGGGTGAAGAGTCTATTATCTCCATGACCGTACTTTTTCTTTTGGTTCAATGGCGTGGCAAAAATTTGAGCTACTTAATTTATAGAACAGACAAAGACGTGTGTAAATTTAATGCTTCTCAAGTGTATATTTTTCAATTTTGAAACAAATTTTTAAGAACTATTTTTTCTAGGAATGGCAGTGTTAGTCTCAGGCAGCATCCCACCCAGCGCCGGTCTGTCTAGCTCCAGTGCCTTGGTCTGCTGTGCGGCGCTTACCACTTTGGTGGCCGTTACTGAGGGACAGAGCTTCGACGTGGTTTCCAGGGTAATTCGACTGTTACTGAGAACTTGTGTTAAGAATATATTATTATATTTAAACCTAAATTTGGCTTTCTTTATTATACCACTTATAAAACAGTTGGGACTCGTGACAGTTACAAATTCTGAGGTTAGCCTTTTGACCCTTGAATTTGGCTCCAAGCTTAGGCTTAGGATTTATTAGGTGCCTTATTTTTCTTCTCTAACTGCGCATTTTAAAGTACTCAAATTTTCACAACTGTGTCATTTACTGACTAGCTTTCGAAGACTAACTATATTCGAAGAGTCATTCTTGTATGTAGCTAACATGTTATTTTTTAAGTCTTATGGGTTTTGATGTTTTTTAGTTTAACCTTGAAAGCTCTATAAAAGTATTATTTGTTGCACTATTGCAGAGTGACATGGCTGATTTGTGCGCCAAGTGTGAGCGCTATATTGGGACGCAGGGCGGTGGCATGGATCAAGCTGTGTGCTTTCTTGCCGAAGCCAACCAGGTTTTGCAATTATTCTGTTACTTGTTTAGAATAAAAATTAGTTGAAAGGTAATGACCAGCGCTTACTTGTCCGCAATCAGGTTTAAAGTAAAGGTAAAGTTAACCCGCGGATAGATTATTATCCTTTGGCGTGTCCAAACTCCAACCTCGGGTACAGTGTCATCTCCGTTACAAACACCTAGAGCGTCAGGGGTGCCATTTCAAGAGTGACTAAATCCGTAGAAAGAGGCTAGCCCCTCAGGGCATAATGCTCTACACAGACCCCTTCTACCTTCCCACATAATGGCGGTACCCATTTACCGACCCGATGAAGACGGACTGCTGGGTTGGCAGGAGCAATATGGCCCTAATCTCTTGCTCAAGAGATTAGATGTAACCAAATAGCTGGGACTCGATCCTCCACCGTTTAAAGTAGAAACCGTAACACCGTAACCCCTCGGCCACACTGGCCACAATCAGATGTACAACTTTAACCTGGGTTTTTTTCGCTGGCAAATTTTCGCAATTTTGCGAAAAGCTTGAAATTTTTTTCGCAAAATCTAATTTTTTTTTTGCAGACTTACTTTCTTTACTTAATGCAGTAGATTTTACATTTAAATGTTAATAAAACATTATTACGCCTAGGATTAAGACTGACACGATTTTTACCCGTTTTGGCCAAAAAGCAACGATTTTGACATATTTATTTAAATTTATGGAGCCGTCCTGAGAATTTTGTGTAATTTTTCACAATCGATGTTCAGCCGTAAAGAAATTTCAGAAGTCCCGGCTAATGACCAAGTCAGGCCTGAAAAGCTAACATTTTGAAATGTTTCTTTTCTTAATACCTCCGACCCCTATTATACTGTATGCATATTAGTGTTACATGCAGTTGGTGAGATGATACATGGAACAAAATGTGTTCCATTTACAGTCACTAGAAATATCAAGTCACAAAGTTGCACGCGTCTGGGCCTAGGGGATCAGAAAAAGTCGGAGCAAATTTCAATTTTTAGGACAAATTTAGTCAATTGGGGACGTATCGGAGATGTTTTCCGACTAAACCGCAAAAATCAGCGCATTGACGTTACGAGTTCACCTCCACTGCGTCAAAATTTTTTCGCCATTTTGCGAAACGGTTTGAAATTTTTTCGCAGTCATCAAATTTTTTCGCAATTGCGAACGTTTTTGCGCAAAAAAACCCAGACTTTAACTATCGACTTTTGTATTTATTCTTTAGTGATATGATACTTGTTTGGTCAAAGAATTATGTATGTGGTAAAAAAGCTAAGACTGACTTTAAAAACTGTCAGTCTTCGATGCGTGGTGGGTCTGGGAAGGGGAGATGGGGTATCAATAAAAATCCAGTATGCATGCAAGTAATGGTATTCTTACTGTTGGTTGTTACACATCTAATCCGCTACATCAAATTTTTGATTGTATTCCTTATTATATTTTTTATACTTCTCTTTTGCTCAATATTGCAGGCCAAACTGATCGAATTCAACCCCCTGCGGACTCGACCAGTGGTTCTGCCCTCGGGCGCCCGATTTGTGGTGGCCAACAGTTGTGTGGAAATGAACAAGGCCGCCACCTCTGCCTTCAACGAGCGCGTGGTTGAATGTCGACTGGCTGCACAAGTGGGTTTTTTGTAATTTTTTAGTCTGGTTTATAATTGTGATTGTTCCTTTGGTTTTGTCCGGAAGCCAAGCGTTTCCAAGATAGCTACCTGGGCAACCCATTCATTTTTTTTGCTGGAATAAAGTGGCGTCATTTTAAAAATCATGGAAAACCCGCTTGCTGAAACGCTTTTGTCCTTTTTTACCGGCAGTCAACAGTCGAGCTTTAGTTTTTCCTGCTTTAGGTTTTTATATTTTTTCCTAGTCGAACTGTGCTACAATTTTAAGAACTTGCAATGCATGGTGACACATGTTCTTTACTTACTGCTGGTTTTTATTTTTTGTTGGCTTGTCGTCTAGAGCGTTAACTGTTGAAGTTGCAGATCAAACTTTATGTTTATCTCGTAATAATGTATTTTTGTTCGAGCTGTAAAATGGTATAGTGCTTTGCCGAATCAGACATAAGAGTAGGTATCTATTCTGGTCAATCAACATTTTGTTATTTATAAAAGCACGTTAGCTTTTTTATTTTTTATATTTCCTGTTATTTTTTATTTTGTATCAGATCCTAGTTGCGCAAGCTGGCAAGCCGTGGACGGAAATCGCACGGCTGAAAGATGCCCAGACGGCGCTAGGACTGGATCTGACCCAGATGGCTGAGCACGTGAAGAAGCAGTTGAAAGCAGACCCTTACTCCCTGGACGAAGTGTGTTCAATACTGAAAGTCTCCGTTGAACACGTTCAAAGTCATTGTTTGACCAGCAATACACAGCATAGTAGGTTTGGCTGGTGGATCTGGGTATATGTTGGAGTGGATAGATGTTGTTTAGCGGACAGAATTCTATGAGGGGGCAAACGAATTTTGCAAATATGACGAATGTTGAGTTTGCACTTGCGTGTGAGTTAGTTTGTATGAATATTCATGAACAGCTGTCATGTGCGTTCAGCTACTTCATTATCAAACATATCACGCTACGTAGTAACTACACTTTGATGCACTGAGTGAGGAAACTTTTAGGTTTATGATCGCTGTCAGTATGCAGAAACTGTCAAAGCTAAGAGTATAAATATTGTATGTTATGTTCTAAATAATTAAGTTAATATTGACCCAGATATATTATATACCATAACATTCCCTGTATGTATTCGTGCTGCTGACAGGCTGGTTTTGCAAAAGTTCTGTTACTAAATCTAGCTTCGTTAATCTTTCAGTGAATCAGTTCAAACTCCGCCAACGGGCTGAGCACTGTTACAGCGAGGCCGGTCGGGTGTTCCAGTTTGCGGACGTGTGCAAGGCATGGCAGGCGGGGGAGCTGAAGCCAGAAGACGCCCTCAGCTCTCTGGGTCGTCTAATGAATGACAGTCACAACAGCTGTCGGGATGACTATCAGTGCAGTTGTGCCGAGCTAGACCAACTAGTGGAAACGGCTAGGTGGGCGATTAGGGGGATTAATGAGATTAAGGTGTTTAGGGTCGAGTCTTATTTGCACTCGTATGTGCATTCAGTGTGCAGTTTAGGATAGTGCATTTTCGTATTTTGGTTGGTTCAGAGTTTACACTATTTACAGCCGCTGTTCCGCCCTGCCGTCAAAACTGCAAAAAGGCATTCGTAATGCATGAACAATAAATAGCTTTTGGCATGACTTTTTTGAAATAAACGAACGGCGAGTACAAATCGACCCTTATTAGATAATCTCCGGCTGAACAAACGTACGGCTAAATGTGTGAATATATTATACGGTAAGGGTCGATCCCTACTTATAACCGTATGTCGGCTCAGCACGGGAAATAACGCAATAATCACGGGGCAGTCTGATTTTATAATTATTTTGCTGGCAGAACGGAGATTCGACTGTAAGTATGAATCGAGCCTAATAATTTCTATCATGTGAGGTTGATCTGCGTCAAACGAAACTTGTCGTCTGAGTATGTACTGATCATGAGGAAACTTGTGGTATATAGAGTTTTTGTGGGGATCCTTCATATTATTATGAATTTCCTTCACCGATCTACATCTACTTCACCATAGCACTTCTATTAAACATTAAATAATATTTATTAAAATCTAATACCAAAAATAATATGCTTGTTTTGTTATTTGATTTCAATTATTTTTGTTTGTTTGAAATCGTATAATGGAGATGGTTTAGGTGTTTGTAACTTGTGGTGTTTTTTCAGGGCCAGCGGAGCGGCAGGGAGTCGACTGACGGGCGCAGGCTGGGGCGGTTGCAGTGTGTCTCTGGTTCAGCAGGATCAGGTTGAGCAGTTCAAGAAAAGTTTGGTGGAAAAGTATTACAAGCCGAAAAGAATCGATCCGCCACAGTTGTTCGATACGGCTCCGGAATCAGGGGCGGTGCTAGAAAAGCTCTGATTAGATTAGTTTTATCATTGGTGGGAAACAGAGATGATTAAGTTAAAGTATTTTGGTTAATATGCGCAGCGTCAGGTTAGTGGAACGTAATAAAACTTGTTTGACAGCAACATAATGAAGTAATTAATACGTAGATTTATTTCCGATTTGGGGACCTACTGTATTGTATTGGGTGTTTTTAGCCAAATATGTATTTAACCTTTTTATTATAAAATACGAATCTTTACGGCCCTAGGCCGCGATTTCATCTGGGACGTAAGATTTGTGTTTACACCAGACCAGTTTTATCCGATACTTCGAACGTAGAATTTTGATTGATGAAAATGTAGTTTTGGTTGATACTTCTAGTGGAATGCGTGGTGGGACAATCCTGGTCGAAGATTTTTAAAATTTTAAAATTTGTTTGCAACTTTATCAAATCCCTTTTTACTATTTTTGACTTTACATTACATAAAAATGTATCTGAAGCCCCTGCGTCGCTTCCCGGTTCATACTTGTCCTTATCATGTTGTCTGTAAGTGATTTCCAAACAATGACTGTACCGTTGCAACAGTTGTGGCAGTTTTGGGATCAAGAAAGTTGGGGTCAGGTTATATTCGTGTGCGAAAAATTAAGCACAATGATTGTGTTGTGTCGTCCTTGTCCCTGTCTCTATGTCCTTAAGGACTAGTATGAACCGGACTTTACTTACGTTACGGAAACCTTTTGCATTATGGGCTGTGATTATCATGTTGAAATAAGTACATTATATACCTGCATGTATGCATAATGTACTGGCATATTTTTAGTGGGGGGAGGGGCGCCTTCCCATTTGGTCCGGAGCCCCCCCATTTTGGTCGCGCCCCCCCATTTTGAGCCCCCCCATTTCAGATGGGGTGCCCCCTCCCCCCATAGCCAGAAATATTTTTCCGAAAGCACGTTCTAGCGACTTTTTAGCAGTAGCGATGTCGCCATGGTAGTGTTTTCGGGTCCTTTTTCGTTAAACTTGGTACCAGTGTAGCTATTATAACGTGTAAAAACGTAACATTTAAAGCATAAGAACAATTTTTTCACCTAAAAATAGTGTTTTATCGTGAATTTGGTGCGCCCCCCCATTTTGGTCGCCGCCCCCCCCCGTTTTGAGGAACGTTTCTCTTTGATCAATCGAAAATATCCACAAAAAGTACCTCATAATAATTGATGCTACCGATGCTGATTTCCGATACAAAGATGATCCGAAACGGAGATTCCACCACGTTTATATTTATTGGCGACGTTTTGGTCATTTGGTCGCCGCCCCCCCCCCCATTTTGAGGAACGTTTCTCTTTGATCAATCGAAAATATCCACAAAAAGTACCTCATAATAATTGATGCTACCGATGCTGATTTCCGATACAAAGATGATCCGAAACGGAGATTCCACCACGTTTATATTTATTTAACGGCGACGTTTTTATTGATTGGAAATGATTTATTACGAGTCACTATTAATATTTATTCTTTATATTCTGTACCCCATGCACGAGGTCCCATTATTATTATCATTCCGACAGGATATTTGATTATAACGTTATGATTGGAATGCACAAATTGAATGTTGAGTGCGAACAGAATTGTAATTAGGAAACTTTAGACTAGAGATTAGCTGAAACTAAATTTATGTGTTTTGTGCAATCTACTTTTTATATCCTACCATTCCTTATTTCACTTATTCATTAATTTATATAATTGTTTATGCAAATATCATTTATTTACGTTATTACAGGATTGCATATATCATTTAATATTGATATTTTTGTGCCAATTTTTAAGTAAATTTTCTACCCATGAAAGCATACCTATATTTTTTAAATCACTTATGTAGTACTGTACCGACCAAAATTACTTCCTACAGACTGAGTCACTTGATTCCGGAGTCAAAGTAACAGATAACTATCTTTCACTTCGGATGCAAGTGATTCCGACTCCGCTTTTGACTCCTGAGTCTGTAGCAAGCAATTCTGTTCGGCATTGTATATGCTACTTTCGAGATCTTTCATATAATTTGCAGTAAAAATCATGTTACTGAAGGTACTCGCTAAAAAGTTTCCACTCAGCCACCAAAAGGATATTCTGCTACCTTGTTTATTTGTATCATATATAATTATATCAATATATCGATATCAATTTACTTTGTGATGTCTTTGAGAACTTAATAAAGCAATATTGTTTTTGTGTTGTTTTGTTACACAAAGTTATGTAATAGAATCAGAGTAAGCTAACTGAAGGGACAAAGTAGAATTTTAACTATAACTAAATTTACATAAGAGAGTGGTCATAGTTGTGTGTGACAGCACAGAGCACGCGATTAAGTGACTGTCCTTCATTGAATCGGTTTCGATATTAAACTTCACACAGGGTTGATGGTGAGATGTGTTATTTTTTCCGTTCCTTCATATTCATCTTTATCACAGCAGTTTGTCCAACTGTTGCACATGAACGCCGCTACAGTTATGCAGATGATTGCTAAAAATGGCCACAGGTATATTTTCTCGGTCCAATAGAAAGAATTAGGACGGATTATTATTCTATATAGTCTTATTGATGATGGATAGATACGGGTTCAGTAAACAAATTAAGGTTGAGCTTCAGCCAGGGAATATTTGGAACGAACGTCTATGAAAGACAGGCCTTGTCACCCAACTTGAAATGACTATAACCAAGAGTACATAATAGTGTCTCACTCTTTATAGAAGAAGAGTGAGACACTCTCCTTTCTGCCTGTGTTAAAGCGCAGGCAGATGCGCTCGTCATTTCCAGCCCACATGTTGCCGTTTTATGCAACATGTGTGTAGCCAATCAGAAGCGAGCTTTGCTTCTGATTGGCTAGACGCCTGTGCACGTGCTCCAATCAGTACGCAGGCGGAATCACGTGCTCCAATCAGCATCAGACAGACATGTCTTCTGTGGTTGCTATGGTTACTTGACTGCTGCTCGGAGCACGAGTCTGGCCAATCAGAAGCAAAGCTCGCATCTGATTGGCTACCCACATGTTGCATAAAACGGCAACATGTGGGCTGGAAATGACGAGCGCATCTGCCTGCGCTTTAACACAGGCAGAAAGGAGAGTGTCTCACTCTTCTTCTATAAAGAGTGAGACACTATTATGTACTCTTGCTATAACTTTGTAAATATGTAGATCAGAGAGTCAGATTTTGTCATGTGAGCGTTATCGTTTCCGCTAAGTGTTCGTAATTTTGCTGAAACAAGCCCAATCTGCGGCAAAATCTTCAGTAAGTATTAAGAATTACGTTCAAGTAAGCTGACCAGCAGGTCAGCTAAAACCTGTTGTGTAGCAGATAAGTACTTTTTGTAAAATGTGTAAAGTTCAAAGCGTTTTTATCTTACAATAACTTGTTTTTGCAAAAATCTGAAGTAGTTTTAGGTATCTTGCAACAAATTATGTAGGAACCAGTTGTTTTAATTAGTGAGAAGTGTATTCATTCTTTCATGACCATCAAATGACTACAGTTCGCAAGAAATGTAGCATAAGATGCTGCCAACAAAATTATTTGTTCAAAATGTACGTAAACCTACAATTACAAATAAAAATACACTCACTCAAACAAAAACATTGAAAATCTTACTTAAATTTAAGTTCGTTACCGAGGTAAGGTCGAGGTGAGCCGATCGTGACTGGTCACGCTAACTATTCACCATCACTGTTTCAAGAGACACACTTTAGCAACATGTAATTTGTTTGTAAATGGTAAGCACCCACGGTGCTTAAAAGCATGAGATTATTGACTTGAATTTAATTTTATTGAACTTAAATTGAAGCTGAAGCTCGTTTTTTATGTTCAGTCAGACTGACAAAAAACAACGTTTTACATTTTAGTTGAATCCGCTTGGCAGCAACTATTTGTATGTGGACGGTTAGCTCAGTTTGGTAGGTAAACGGAAGGTTGGTGGTTCGACTCCACTCCGGCAGCTCCTTTTTGAATATTTTTTTACCTGACGCTGACACTTCGGTCTTAGCCTATAGCAGAATACAGTCGAAGCTGCACAGAATAAAGCGACAAATACACTGTAAATGTAAATCTAGTTGACACACGCACATACACACACGAGCTGATGTTAAACATGCAGACAGACGCAATTCTTGCACAGTTTAGTGTTGTACCGCCAAAATCAAAATTAAAGACCTGTTGTGCTGTGGCACGACAGGAACAAGCAAGTTTACTGCAAAAGAAGTCGAGTGAGTGTGAGTGAGAAGGGTGAACGTTTGACAACATTAGGCCTGTTGCGCAGTAAAAATTAATCGCAAACAAAAGTAACTTTTAACGAGTGCATCATAGGAAAAATATGACACTGTGCCTGAATCAGAGTTAATTGTTTTAGTCAATCTTGTGCTGTGATCAGTTTAGGTCGGTGAATGTAAAAAACCTAAAATTTCAAGTCACCCCAGTACGCAGAGTCATAAATGTAGTCAGTTTTATGCTTTTTAGTTTTCTGAGCTTTGGTGGCGGTGTAGCAGATAGCTTTGGGCAAAATTAGCAGTATTTTCAACAAAAGGAGTCATTATGTGCAGTTTTTTTGATTTACATGGAAAGTTAGTAATCACATCACACAAAAAAACTTACTGAAACTTAATTAAAGCACGTTTATTGTTTAAACTTAAAAATTAGCCGCAAAGAGCTTCGAATTCAAGGCGTAATTATGGCAAAATCTTTTTAAAAAATCAGTAGTGTGTTCCAATCAGGTGTGGACGCGAGTCCAAATTTTCGACCCGCGACCCAACCCAACCCGCGGCTCGACACTCGTGGGTAACCCGCGACCCAACCCGCGCCGTAAAACCCGACCCGCGACCCACTTTGACCCACCACTCTATAACCATAACGTACATTATACAGGGGCGTGTAACCAGGATTTTGAAACTGAGGGTCGCAGTCGCACCTTGTCCACTTTTTTGCTCACTTGTTTAAACTCACTATGCCTTTGCCTCAGCCCCCAGAATCCAATTATTTTTACACTTATTGGCAAAGTGGCTTACATAACAAAATCTAAATTTAGTCGAAACAAGTAGACCCCT
>JASANF010003183.1:0-16233 GCA_030248245.1 Trissonchulus sp. WLG1_4 | reverse complement strand
TACATACATACATGTTTATATACAAGCATCTTTCATTGCAAAGACAATAACTTCCTAATTCATTTAGGTTTAGCCGACGATGCCCGCAATAATAGGGCGCAGCAAAGCGGTCTATTAGCAGATCATATATTCTAGTTTCCAGACTTTTAGCTGCTTACATTTACCTACAGCTTTATAGATAAAATCAAAGATAAAATGCATTAGTGTTTAGCCAAAATTTTGACGTTTAATTTTAGTTAAGTATCATATAAGGTCGATAACTTATCTTGTCCTATTATTACTTTTTCCTCCGCAGGGCATTTTTCTTTATCTAGTTTACTATGTTTTTCGCTTCAGTATATATATTTCTTTACTATACAAAGCTTACTGCATCAGAGCAGGCAACATTAACTTAAGTCTTGCACGTTATCAACTACGCTAGATTAATCTAACACACTATTACACATTAATACAGCCGTTGTCCGTTACATTGACAAAAGTAGGGACAAATCACTAGCCGGTTAATAGGAGTCAAATTAGCGTGTGGCTTGGCTGTTTCGTAATTGTTGCCCGCCAGATAGTTGTTAGAGTGAATTTAACATCATACTGTTTCAGCTCCAAATCAACGTGTGTGCAGCTACCTTAACCTACATTTTTCAACGGCACCAATTGGTCAACCTAACCTGGATTCAACAAAAATATTGATGTGACCAAAACTCGCTTTTTGACGTTAACTCCAGCTGAATGTAATGGTCAACACACCGTCTAAATGCGTTGGCTATGTTTTTAACCAGTTGTATACTAGTTTTTTAAAAATACGCAGTCATTTCTAAAAATACGCAGTCATTAAAAATACGTAGTATTTACGCAGTGCTGATTTTCAAAAACACCCTGGTCTGGTCAGTGTTGCGTATGGTGTTTCACTTTGGCACGCCAGCCAAAGGTAGATCGTGATTGAGTTTGAGGCGTTTGAGTTTCTTTATTGTCGGTGCTCTTCTTTACTCATTATAGTTTTGTTTCAGGAATTATCAGGGTGTGGTATGTGGACAAGGTGGAGGTAGCAACTTTGTCGCACCCCCAAGGGAAAAGATAGCTTGCCACCGGACTACAGCTGACCACCAGACCATCTCAGCACTCTATTTACTCTTGCACAATAAAATCATGCTCACTATTGTCATGTCTCAAAAACTACTTCAATTCGTTAATTTTGGAGACGATGTGTTTTTGTGTAATTGTCGACGTTTTGATGTAGCTATTTTCATTGAATAAATTGTGTGGATTTATTTGTTTGCTTAGGTTTTAGTCATCAATATTTTTGTTGAATCCAGGTTAGGTTGACCAATTGGTGCCGTTGAAAAATGTAGGTTAAGGTAGCTGCACACACGTTGATTTGGAGCTGAAACAGTATGATGTTAAATTCACTCTAACAACTATCTGGCGGGCAACAGTTACGAAACAGCCAGCCACATGCTAATTCTACTCTATTAACCGGCTAGTGATTTGTCCCTACTTTTGTCAACTAAACGGACAAACGGCTGTATTAATGTGTAAATAGGTGTTAGATTAATCTAGCGTAGTTGATAACGTGCAAGACTTAAGTTAATGTTGCCTGCTCTGATGCAGTAAGCTTTGTATAGTAAAGTAATATATATACTGAAGCGGAAAAACATATTAAACTAGATAAGAAAAATGCCCTGCGGAGGAAAAAGTAATAATAGGACAAGATAAGTTATCGACCTTATATGATACTTAACTAAAATTAAATGTCAAAATTTTGGCTGTACACTAAATGCATTTTATCTTTGATTTTATCTATAAAGCGGTAGGTAAAAGTAAGCAGCTAAAAGTCTGGAAACTAGAATATATGATCGGGGCGAATAGACCGCTTTGCTGCGCCCTATTATTGCGGGCATCGTCGGCTAAACCTAAATGACTTAGGAAGTTATTGTCTTTGGTATGTAATATGTTTGTATATAAACATGTATGTATGTAAGTAATCTGTTATGTATTCTGATGCAAATATAATTTACTTCTAGAAAATTATGCAACTTTTGGATGAATAACGCAGCAAGCGTTAGCGTACCTAATGGAATGAATATTATTTCATCATAAAATGTTTGCAAATACGATGAAATTTAGCTTAAAAAAGTTTCAGCGAAATTAAAATAGAAATTTTTTAGAAATTGAGAACGTTCATATCTGAAAACAGTTTTGTAGATGTTTTGCTGAAAATTAATAGCCAAAAAATTTTCAAACGTACCTATTCGCAAACATTTTATTTAAATTTTTGCAGCCTAAGCGTGAGTCACTATTGTGTTAATAACTTTTAATTACTTTCTTATCACTTATCAATGCTATTAGCAATTTTGTACTCAAGTTTTCTTGAACTACTTACTTAGTGCATCTTGACTGACGAGCGCATCTACCCCGGGTACGCTTTATGTCACAGACAGCTATAGGAGTGTCTAATTCTTCTTTTATCATTATTCTGTTCTGCAAGAGGTAGATTTTTTGAACGACGCTGCTAGTGGCTACTATTGTGGCGCACACATGTGCACCGGAGGAAGTCGGAGGGAGGGGGGAAGCCGACGACCTGAGAGGGGTGCTACGCGAAATTTTCAAAAAAATTGGCCAGTTACCGAGGTGAAAGCCGATTTGGGGACGTGGTTAAGTTGGGGAGGGAGTGATGTCCCCACGCCCATGTTCAGGCCGTGCAGGCAGACTGCAGCCGTGGTGCCCGCAATAATAGGGCGCAGCAAAGCGGTCTATTCGCCCCGATAATATATTCTAGTTTCCAGACTTTTAGCAGATTACTTTTACCTACCGCGTTATAGAAAGAATTAAAGATAAAATGCATTTAGTGTACAGGAAAAATTTTGACATAGAATTTTAGTTAAGTATCATATAGGGTCGATAACTTTTTTGTCCTATTATAACTTTTTCCTCCGCAGGGCATTTTTCTTATCTAGTATTTGAGTCTGCTGCTTCTGAAAATGGTGTCTTGTGCGATTTTTTTGCACAGAACGCAATAAAATTGTTTTAATTTTTCGTTACGACTAATGAAATTTAAGTATCATCTGTTTGGAAACCTCAAATAGCGTTGATGACTGGCTTACTTGCTGAATTTGTCTAAAAGTCTAATAAAATCAGTAAATTGTCCAATTTTTTCCAAATTTTTTGCTATGGAGATATGCACGTCAAAACATCAGAAATAGTATTTTGGGCAACTTTCCTTCAAGAATGATAGGTCATTTTGGCTGTTTTTAAAAAATACGGCCCAAATCCTTGATTCTACTATAACACTAGTTTAACCTTCATAATAGTATAACACTAACTTTTAAGTGTTTATTTTGTGAATACCAGTTTATTACAAAATAAGCGCTAACACTTAGCAAACGCTTAGCGTTAGTATGTGAATAGCACTTAGTATGTGAATTCGGGCCTAAACGTACTTAAGGTAGCGCTCAGCAACAAAACTCATGTTTGGCGCTCAGCTCATGCAATAAATAGCAATACCACTTTAATTGTATATCAAAGAGACATCAAAAAAACCTATTTACAGTACAGTTCAGCACTTTAATATGAATGTGTCAAATTTTATGACCATGTCGAATTTCCTATTCACACTAGTTTTGTTTTTGACCTAACTCAGCGAAACTTTAACCGATTTTGGTGATCTTGGTATCAATAGAAAGACCTCTTAAAAATCTAGACGTGATTGATCTTCGATTTTTCATTTTTATTTTTGATTCTGCAAAAAATCGATTTTTCAAAAATCAGTCGTGTTTGAGCGACTACAAAAAGTGCTGCGGCCCAAAATTTGAAAATTGAAAAACTTTCACGTCTGCATTTATATTCTTTCTTTCATTGTGCAAATTTTCAACTCAATCGCAAACGGCAGCTGGGACCCAGATCCAAAAAAAGTAGTCAATTTCGCTACGCAAAAATGTAAGGTTTGCCCACACGTTTCACTTTTTCAAAAATTAGACCTTTCCTAGGACTGCATATTTCCGTTGAAAAAGTTACAATAAACCATACTCAATTTTTTAAGAAATTGAATCAAAAATTTGACATTTTCGAAGATTTATCAGCTTTGTAGGTTTTTCATTTTGGATTTGCTATTTTCACGGCTAAATAACTCAGCAAAACTTCAACGTATTCTTAAGTTTAATACATCAATTTAAAGCTGAGAAACCGCATATTTCAATGATATGAGTAATCATTTTATATGAAAACAAAAATTTTTTTGCTACGACTACAAAATTGTCCAAAAAATTTAAAAACATTTTTTTATCACAATATGCACATCAAATGAAAGCTATTTTCATTTTGAACAACTTTCCTTCAAGACACTATGGTCAAAAACGTCGCTGAAAAAAATTAAACGCTAAAGTCGGTTCCCCTGAGCGCCACCTTAAGGTGGCGCTCAGGGGAACCGACTTTGGCGTTTAACTTTGGCGTTTGGCGTTTAATTTTAATGACTTTGGCGTTTTTTTCAGCGACATTTTTGACCATAATGTCTTGAAGGAAAGTTGTTCAAAATGAAAATAGCTTTCTTTTGATGTGCATATTGTGATAAAAAAATGTTTTTAAATTTTTTGGACAATTTTGTAGTCGTAGCAAAAAAATTTTTGTTTTCATATAAAATGATTACTCATATCATTGAAATATGCGGTTTCTCAGCTTTAAATTGATGTATTAAACTTAAGAATACGTTGAAGTTTTGCTGAGTTATTTAGCCGTGAAAATAGCAAATCCAAAATGAAAAACCTACAAAGCTGATAAATCTTCGAAAATGTCAAATTTTTGATTCAATTTCTTAAAAAATTGAGTATGGTTTATTGTAACTTTTTCAACGGAAATATGCAGTCCTAGGAAAGGTCTAATTTTTGAAAAAGTGAAACGTGTGGGCAAACCTTACATTTTTGCGTAGCGAAATCGACTACTTTTTTTGGACCTGGGTCCCAGCTGCCGTTTGCGATTGAGTTGAAAATTTGCACAATGAAAGAAAGAATATAAATGCAGACGTGAAAGTTTTTCGATTTTCAAATTTTGGGCCGCAGCACTTTTTGTAGTCGCTCAAACACGACTGATTTTTGAAAAATCGATTTTTTGCAGAATCAAAAATAAAAATGAAAAATCGAAAATCAATCACGTCTAGATTTTTGAGAGATCTTTCTATTGATACCAAGATCATCAAAATCGGTTGAAGTTTCGCTGAGCTAGGTCAAAAACAAAATTAGTGTGAATAGGAAATTCGACATGGTCATAAAATTTGACACATTCACATTAAAGTGCTGAACTGTATTGTAAATAGGTTTTTTGATGTCTCTTTGATATACAATTAAAGTGGTATTGCTATTTATTGCATGAGCTGAGCGCCAAACATGAGTTTTGTTGCTGAGTGCTACCTTAAGCGCTTAGCGTTAGTGTGTGAATAACACTAGGCAGGAAATTTCAACTTTAAACTATATTTGCCTTGCGCTCAGCCTTGGCCGGAGAATCAGACTTTTCTGTTAACAAGCACCAAACCGGCTGTACTAAAACAACTGTAACTTCCTTAATAGTGATTTTTGCTAATAATTTGCTAATTTTTGCCGAGATTTTGCTATTTTTGAATTCTAAACACCTAGACAAAGCGTTTCCAGGTATCGCTGAGCTTCTAGCACGTCTGTGGGCTGACAAATCGAAGGTTAAAGTTCGGACAAAATTTCAATTTTGACTGTCAAGTTTCTACAGAACTGTGCAAAAAAAGTTCCCTGTTCGTCGGCGTACGACGAGCTTCGTCGTTCGCGAAAAGTGACGAACGGTGGGCGGAAAGTGACGAACAAAAAAGTTTTTCAAAAATTTTTTAAAAAGTGCTCCAAAACACGTTTTCAGTGTAAAAAAGTGAAAAATTGAAAATTTTTTGTTCGTCACTTTCCGGCCACCGTTCGTCACTTTTCGCGAACGACGAAGCTCGTCGTACGCCGACGAACAGGGAACTTTTTTTGCATGTAGATTACGTGGAATCGACACTCAATTTATACTACCGATTAGGATCGCCGATCTTTATGTCGATCCGATTCGGCGATCCGACCAACATCACTAGTGACTGCTGGGGCAGGCTGAAGTGAGGCCCATTGGTAAAAGCCGGGACACCGCGGCAAGGTTGGGCTTCGCGTCCTTCCATGTGGGGCATGGAATCCCTGGGCCACCAGGGACGGTATCCAGTATCCAGTATCCTACGTGGCTGTAGGATTATCTCTGGTCTGCACAAATCTTCACCGGCTGAAGCTGTACACATAGAAGCTGGCATCGACTCTTTCGACACCATCAGGAAAAAGGCCACCTTACACTGCTATGAACGATCCCTTCGGCTACCACCAGACCACCCCAGGCACAGGATCATAGCCAAACATGTCACCACCCGTCTCCCTGCCAAGTCCAGCTGCCGAGCTCTCAGCCTGGCCTCCATCGACGACCAACTTCGCACTAGCCTCACCCCGAGGCTACCTCTAGATATCTGGCCCGTATCTCCCTGCACCCCCGTACCAGCCAACATTTACCCACAACTGCTGGGCAACTGGGACAAATCCGCAGACAGCTCCACTCTGCTATCTGAAACCTTTCGTACCATCAATCTACTTGGTCCCATGCAGGAGACCTGGTACACGGACGGCTCAGTCTCAATGGGCTGCGCCCGGGGTGGGTGCGGGGTTGTACGGACCACAGGCGGGCCTCAAAACCCCACAATCATCGACACATACAGCTTCCCTGGCGCCACCAGTACATCCAGCTACGACTGTGAATGCTTGGCACTCTAACACTGCTTGTCCTTAATCCAGGAAAACATCCAAGATGGCCAACAGCGTCTTAACATCCTCATTTGCACGGACAGTCAGAGCGCCCTAAGGTCGCTAGAGTCCATCCCCAACTGGACCGACTTGTGCAGCTCTAACCTGCGCAAGAAACTGCTTTCCGTCGCTAAACTGGCTGAAATTACCCTACAATGGGTCGCCGGCCACGTCAACCTCCCCGGCAATGAAGCAGCAGACATTGCAGCCAAAAGGGGCGCTGAAATGGATCACTCGGACGTGCCTGTGTCCCTCAGAGCAGCCAAAACTGCCATCAACAGACTAATCGCTGACCCAGCCCCTGACCACCCCCTACTCAAACTAGTTTTCTCCGAAGGCGCCTCCAGCTTAGCCGAGAAAACACTATGCAAAGAAGACCTAATCCTGCTTAGTCGGCTACGCTGTGGCCACAGCACCAAATTGAGAAGCTACATTCACCGCCTAGAACAAGTAGACGAAGCCGGCAGCCTATGCAGTACTGTTGTTTTGATACCATTTTGATACTTTTGATATAAATATGATACTTGGGTATTAATACTTTTGATACCAGTATCAATATTAAAATTGGTATCAAAAGTATCATATTTAAATTATGGTATCATATTTAAATTATTTGGTATCATATTTATATCATATTTAAATTTTTTCCGAGTATCAAATATCAAAAGTATCATATTTAAATTCAAAGTATTGTATTTATATCATATTTATTTTTTTTCCGGGTATCAAATATCAAAAGTATCATTTAAATTCAAAGTATTGTATTTAAATCATATTTAAATTTTTTAAAGTATCAAAATTATATATTGTATTTAAATTCCAGTATCATATTTAATATCAAAATTTTGATTCCCACGCTTAAAGGCGGCACCTTTTGATGTTTGTGCAGGCTAATAACGGCGGCATTCTTTGATCTCGCCTTTAGCTCCGCCTCCTTTTTTTGATTGGCTACTGCTCCGTTTCTGTATTTTTAGAGGGCATTGCTAGTCGAGCTGTACCATAAAAATAAAAAGGGGGCACCCTTGTGTAAAATTTCAGGCGGAAAAGTATAAGAAAATCAATGAATAGGCAGTAGGCTGGTAGTTTGTTTGGTTTTGTAGCATTTTGATACTTTTGATATAAATATGATACTTGGGTATTAATACTTTTGATACCGGTATCAATATTAAAATTGGTATCAAAAGTATCATATTTAAATTATGGTATTATATTTAAATTATTCATATTTATATCATATTTAAATTTTTTCCAAGTATCAAATATCAAAAGTATTTTATTTAAATTATTTGGTATCATATTTATATCATATTTAAATTTCTTTCAAGTATCAAATATCAAAAGTATCATATTTAAATTCAAAGTATTGTATTTATATCATATTTAAATTTTTTCCAAGTATCAAATATCAAAAGTATTTTATTTAAATTCCAAGTATCATATTTATATCATATTTAAATTATTTTGCGGTATCAAAACAACAGTACTATGCAGACGCTGCAAACTGTGTGCGGAAGACATCGCACATGTCATGTCTTGCCCAGCCTACGACCGCCACCGTCTAAACCTTCTTGGATCCGCCAGCCCCCCGATGTCTGTTTTGGCCACCCTGCCTAAAGAGGCGGTCGCGTACCTCAGGGACTTTTTATCCCTGTGACGCGGGCTGAAACAACAACAACAACATCACTAGTTGGCAACGGCATCTCAAATTTGACATCGCTTGGCTACAACCCGCTGATAAGTAATCTGCGAGGTTTGCGAACCAACATTGTCCCGCCAGGTTTCATCGCAACCCTGTTTCATGAGATAAATTTCCTGCAGAGTTGCGGACGTACATGTTATCTACGATCTGACACACGCTCGTACAAACGGTCTTGCCGATCAACAGTCTTATATAGCAAAGTACGTACTACGTAATGCATAACATAGCTACATGCACACAATGATACACACGCTCACACAAACTATGCGTTATTTTGACCTGCCAGCAGTTTTACAGTACAACTGCATGCAATCATAGGTCCCGAATGCAGTATAGTATATACGCATCGGCTGAGGCCGCCGTGTAAAAAGGAAAGTAGTTTTACTTCGATTTTCTGTCCACTTTTTTCTAGTTTAGCAATATTATAAAAATATTCACAAAAATGTAAATTTCAGATTATCGATTTTTTTAATTTTCTTTATTTTGAATTATACACATCAAACGACTCCTGAACACCTTCTGAACAACTTTTCTTCGAGAACCATAGGTGGATTTCGTTCCAGAAAAAATAATTCGCCGAAAAACAGATTCTCGAAGCGCCACCAAGTGATTTTATTTTTTATCGAAAGTGACGTTTTAAAAATCTTATCATATTGACATTGAGGCAAATCATGATAAATACAATTCAAGAAGTTCGGCACCTCCATATACATCTGTTTTAATGCTGTGCGAAGTTTTATTCAGATCGGTTTTCAAAGCCGACGGTAATCTTGAAAAAATGTACCATATAGCCCATGTAGCAATTTCATAAATCTGAAGTTTGCCTACACATGCGTATTTTCCAAAACATAGTTTTTTGGGGTCAATCTTCGGCGGTCAATCTACCCCATCTTTTAATAAAAATATAGAACCCCTATCGTCAGCCAAGCCCCCAATCTGATCTCTAACCCCCAAAATAGATGTCGCCCCTTTTAATAAAAATCTAGAGTGAAATTATTGGTGTTAAAACCCTTAGGGATTTTAACACCAATAATTCACCAAGTTTTAATACCAAGTCGGAAAAACGGCATTTTTTGGCCTAATGATCGGGAGTCGCCCTATATCCCCCAAACCCACACAGGAAAAATCTGTCTGAATGTTTTCAACATGTTTTTTGCGCTTTCGATTAACATGCTTTTAACATGTTTTTAACATATTTTAACATGTTACAAGTCTAGTGCGTCGGGTATGTTAAAAATCTATGTACGTGAAGCAAATACGCGGACCACAAAAAGGACAAAAAAATTTGAGAAAATTTCTGATGAAGAAATGCCTTAGATCTACACGCAAGTATGTGATCGAAATGCAATACTTTTGTTATTCTAAAAAACCAAGTTAAAAATTTGAAAAAAAGACCCCCGGCTGGACTCGCACTAGCGACCAGAGGGGTGAGACTCCTCGATGCTAACCACTACACCACGGGGATTACAACAATGGTAAGTTAAAATCAGTTCAAGTTATTTTGTGTGTTTTATTTAACACTATGGACTGGTTCCAAAAATTAATTTTATTTCCATAAATAGAATTAAGCTTAGGAGTTAACCGAAAAATGTTGAGCGGGTTATGAGCTTTCGTTTGGTATATTTGAAACTGGGTTTGGTACATTAAAAACTGGATTATCATATTTATCATTATGCTTAGGATAGTTTATATCCTATTAATTAACATGGTTTTAACATCTTTTAACATGGTTTTTGAATAGTGTTAAAAACATGTTAAAAAATTTTAACATCGATTTAACACGTTTTCCGCATTAAATTTGCACAAATTTAACATATTTTTAACATGTGCTAAAAACATTCTAAATTTATGCTAAAACTTTTAGTATAGATTTAACATCTTTTTCGTATCTACTTAGAATATGCTAAAAAGATGCAAAAACATATTAAAATTAGGCTAAACTTTTTAGCATACTTTTAGCATGTTTTTAACATATGTTAAAATCATGTTAATTTTGAGTGAATTTGATGCGAAAAACATGTTAAAATGATATTAAAATTTTTTAACATGTTTTTAACACTATTCAAAAAACATTTTAAAAGATGTCAAAACCATGTTAATAACATGTTAAAATATGTTAAAAACATGTTAAAAGCGTGTTAATCGAAAGTGCAAAAAACATGTTAAAAACATTTAAACACTTTCCTCCTGTGCCAGGGGGGGGGGTCAAAATTGAACGCTTTTTCGAATAGGCTAGGTTATAAATTTGTAGGTTGTAAGCTCTAGCTGGAAATCAAACTTTGTCCAAAAATTAAACTTTACATGAAAATTTTTGCGCAAAATTGGATTTAGGCAAAAATACTGCAAGAGGTGCTCTATATACTCCAAAAAATAGGTCCACTATTCCCCCCTCCAACTGCACTTGATCCTATTAATCATTATCTGAAATACCAAGACCACCCTATCGCAGATCTCGGTTTTAGACCAGCCTAGTCTTGGTTTTTTTACGAGATCGAGACCGAGACTGCCAAGACCGGCTAGGTTAGAAGTTTGTAGGATGTAAGCTCTAGCTGGAAATCGAACTTTGTCCAAAAATTACAACATTAGTACAACGTTACAACACAAGTAAAGAAAGAAAGAAAGAAAGAAATTAAAGAAATTAAACTTTACATAAAAATTTTTTGCGCAAAATTGGATTTAGGCAAAAATACTGCAAGAAATGAAAACCTGCTGCCACCACTGAAAGAGCAACTTCCAAGCTATAAAATGCTGAAAAAAATTTGTAAATCGGTTCAGGCTTTGAAAAGTTACAAAACTTTTTCTGAACCTACCTGGAGCAGGCTGATTGAAGCGTTACAACACAAGTAAGGTTCAGTACAAAATTTGGGTTATAGCTGCAAAATTTTTTAAATTAAGGGGGCGCTCCGGGAATCAAGGATTTGGGCCGTATTTTTTAAAAACAGCCAAAACGACCTATCATTCTTGAATGAAAGTTGCCCAAAATACTATTTCTGGGGCCGTATTCTCAAAATTACCTGCAGGTAAAGTTAGGCTAACTTTACCCACAGGTAAAGTGAAGGTAAAGTCGTATTCTCAAACACTGACTAAAGCCAACGTGATAGCTATAGTTACCTTTAATATTCTGGTCAGGAAAGTGCTTTATCTTGTTTCGCAGCGAAAGTTAATGGGATCAAGTGCAGTTGGGGGGGAAAAATAGTGGACCTATTTTTTGGTGTAGAGCACCTTGAGGGAAGCATTTTTTGTAATAGAACCCCTATCCACAAATTTGGATTTTCTGAGCTATGACCCCTTGAAAATTGCATTTTCAGTGTTTTTGGACGTGAACGTAGGCCAAAGTTCGAAGCCAAAATTGGCTATAATCTTTGTTTTTGGATAGTTTTGAGTGCGTTATGATGTTTTAAGGCATCGTCTAGGCTTAGTTGGCAGGATTCTCTAGGCTAAGCTGGCAGGATTTTTTCTGAAAATTTCGATTTTTTATCGCCTAAGCCTGAGCCTTAGCCTAAACCTGAACCTAAGCCTAAGCCTGAGCCTTATACTAAGCCTAAACCTAAGCCCCATACTAAGCCTAAGCCCTAAGCCTAAGCCCAAGCCTAAATTAAGGCCAAGGCTGGAATTCACAACCTAACACTAACACTAACTTTTTCCTTAAAAGTTAGTGAAACACTTAAATTTGGCCTCGAAACACTAACATTTTAAGTGTTTCAGGCTGAAATTTAAGTGTTTCACTAGCTTTTAAGGGAAACTTTAGTGTTAGTGTTAGGTTGTGAATCCCAGCCCAAGCTTGAATTTGGTCAAAAATTGGACGTTTCTGGCGAATTCTGGAACCCGGTCAAAGAGCCTTTGTTTTGATTCTAAAAAATTGTAAACAATAATCTGACACCATTTAGACACGATTAGAACGCAAAAATCAAGGGCTTCGGAAAAAAATTGTAAAACGTCCCTCACTGAGGGTTCAGATTTCGGGGGGTCATATCTCAGAAAATCCATAAAATGAAATAGGGGTTCTATTACAAAAAATGCTTCCCCCAAGGTGCTCTACTCAAAAAAATAGGTCCACTATTTCCCCCCCAACTGCATTTAACCCCAGAATTCAGAGACTCTGAATTTTATCTGAAAAAAATGTCACTGGCTTTTCAGATAAACAAACAAACAAACAAACAAACAAACAAACAAACAAACAAACAAAAAGGTTTACTCACTTGACAATAAACACGGAAACAGAACAGCACAGCAGTTATGCATAAGTTGCAATACAGTTAGCTGAAAGAAAACATAATAACGTTAGACAACCACAAGCAAACAACAACGCAATCAACCACAAAAAAACATAATTTTTTTAAAGAAATACATATATAGTATATACTGCAAATGAGAAAACAAACCGTATCCAAAAATTTGACCTTAAAAGGTCTGCAGAAAAAGCATTTTGACCAACCAAAAAAAAATCAGAAAAAGGCTAAAGGGCTTGAGAGTAGTTCGAAAAATAATTTCTAGAAAAAAAATTCAATGTATAAAAGTCGACGGAGAACAAACTAACTACACATGCTAAAAAAATATGAGCTTAGGGATCATATTTCAGGAAAGCACTATAGAAAGTCAAAAAGTTGTAGTTTCTTTTTAAAAATAGCAGTGGATCGGCTGGCTACAATTTCCGGTGGAAGTGAATTCCAAATTGGGATAACTCTGACAGCAAAAAATGCTTTCTGACTTCTTTCTAATCGAACTTGAGGCGTCAAAAATTTATAGCAATGACCTCTGGTATTTAACTGATAAGGAATAAAAAATTCATTTACATTTAGATTAACCTGGTTGTGTATCATCTTATAAACAAAAACTAAATCTTTAACAATACGACGTTCTTCTAGGGTTATCATATTTGGAAATTTCAATCGTTGAAAATAGGACTTCAGATATTTCTTACAGGAGTTTCAGAGATAATTAACATGATTTTCACATCTGTTAAAAGTAGGTAAATTTTTTTGAAATTCTTGTAAAAAGTTCTGAAATTCATTTGAAAATCCAGTGACATTTTTTTCAGATAAAATTCAGAGTCTCTGGTATATACCATACGACTTTTTAAAAAGTTAAGTTGCAGTTAGCAATTCGCTGCATAAAACTGTTTCCCTATTCGGATGCAAAACTTGATAATGGCTGATTAATTCGCGCGAATAGGGAGGTCACAGAACTTGACAGCCCCACCTGAAGCACAAATTATGAAACTTATCCTAAAAATTAGTGCCCAATTTGTGCTAATCTGTGTCGTTGAAATTACGTCGATAGCTGCACCTGTTCCAGAGAAAATGGATGTTGACTAGTGGGGCTGTCAGCTTCCAATTTTTGAATGGTGACAGCCCCACTAATTTGTCCTTCCAAGATTTTGCTGCAGAAATAATGTGCCGAATTTGTGCTTCAAATAAATAACTTTTTTTCTTCGTGCCGGACTAGTTATGACAAAAAACAAGCCATTTAAAAATAATGTGAATACGAAAAAAGTGTTGCTTAAGGCCGATTCACACGCTGCGATTTTACTGCGATTTTGCCGCAGCGTTTTCGCCGCTGCGACAAAACGCACTGTCTGAACAGACGCAGCATTTTTAGTGCGGAACGCATGCGTCTTCATTTCTCCGCAGCGTTTTAAACGCCAGACTGCAATTTGGCCTGCGATTTCAGTGCGTTTTGATGCAGCGGACGGGTTGGTTTCAACAATATTCGCAAAGCTGTTTGTCATATTTTTAAAACAATACAGACGCAGCAAAATAGTTTGCGAGACGCAACGTTTGTTCAGACACTGCGTTTTCTGTGCGGCACCCTGCGTCTTGCGTTTTGCGTCAAAATCGCAGCGGCAAAAACGCACCGTGTGAATCGGGCTTTAGGCTTATTGAAAAATTGGTCAAATTTATGTGCTGGATCTTATGAATGAACCAATGCAAATTTCATGATCTAGGCAAGAGGCCTCATCAGTTTTGTACTCATTTTGTTCTTCTTAGCCTAACCTATGCCTAAGCCTACGTGCGCCTAGTTGGTCGTGCCCTGTGTGGCTTGAACTAGCCTTAAGGGTCCATAAATTTATTTACTTGTTTATTGTTTTGTTGATTGTCTTATTGCAGTTTGCTGCTTTGTTATTTTTTTCTTTTTTCTACTAACCTCCACAATATCGATAGACTTGAGCGCAAAACATTGCGCTCAAAACTACCGAACTGTGGTGTACTTCTTTGTATTGTCTGTGGACACAGCTTCCCTGTTTCGGCTAAAAAGTATTATATTTTTCAACTCAGATTTAGTGATTATGTATATACTTAAAATTACTGATTAGTTAATGTGCTCTAAATTAAACGCGTACATATATATATATATATATATATATATATATATATTTTTTTTAAAATCACCATTTCGTTTATAACTCGGAACAGGGATGGGATGGGAAGGCTGTGGGGAAAGATCATGTACTGCAATAAACAATTAACAAATACATGGTCTCGCCCGGGTTTTTGTTATTATTATTATTAAAATGACAGCTGAAAAATCGCCTCGTGCGTGTGGGGTGTGACACCGGGTTTAATAGTAACACTGTACACATATGAGTGTCCGTGTATGATCTCGCACATGGGAAAACCAGAATCAGGCTTAGGCTTTCTACTAGCACAGGAAAACCGGCGATCCGAATTTTCTCTGAAACACCGTCTTACACTTCGGAGGTAATTCGGAGGTTATTAGGAGCTTTTTACAGATATTTGGTAGCGTTTTCGGTCAATTTAATTGAAAATTCGGATGTATGCATTTTGTCCGAAAAATCTGTGAAACTGTTTTCAAAAATTGGAATTTATTTAAGACAAAATTTGGACAAAATTTGGACATTTTTAATATGTCTTAATTTTCTGTGAAAACCCTCCAAAGATGATGAAAACCCTTGGAATTAAGACAATTTAAAAGAAAATTAAGATGTCCAAAAATCATCTTAAATTTACCTCATTTCTGTCTAATAGATTTTATAGGCTTTTTATAGAAAAATAAGACATCTTAAAAATGTCCGAATTTTGTCTGAATTTTGTCTTAAATTCCAATTTTTGAGAATAGTTTCACATATTTTTCGGACAAAATTTAGACATCCGAATAACCAACTAAATTGTCTTAAAACGCTACGAAATGTGCATAAAAAGCTCCTAATAACCTCCGAAATACCTCCGAAGTGTAAGACGGTGATTCAGAGAAAATTCGGATCACCGGTTTTCCTGTGTAGTCCAAGAGGTTGGTTTGAAGCAGAGACAGGTTTCATTCTAGACGGCGGGGTAGTGTTCATTTCATACTATTATTTTTTCAGTGTAAAAACATGTTATACATTATATTATATACATTATATACAAGTATATATATATAGATTTTTCAATAACCAAAAAATTTGTTATTTTTTTGTCAGAATTTTTAGGGTGTGCTTTACATCCTACAAACGTTTATACATATATGTACATCCTATCCTCCTATAATGTATATATAGCTACACTTTTTTTAGATCATAAATTTTTTACTCTTTTAGGAATCGTAAGTTGTATCAATTTTTTTGTGTTTTTTCATAATAGTTGCCAATAATTTTTCTATCATTACTGACTAAAACTTTTTACTTTCGTTCGTTCAACTTTTGGTCACTTATTTTTTCATTTCAGATTTTTTATTTAAATCCATATTATATATATCTATATTTTAATATATATATATAATATA
>JASANF010003182.1:0-48642 GCA_030248245.1 Trissonchulus sp. WLG1_4 | reverse complement strand
TATGGCTGTATATGTGTGGAATTCTGTTGCTCGAAGGCTTTTACAATTGTTTGAGATGTTCAGTTGTGAAATTTCCGTAGTATATTTCCGAAAGTGGATCCCGTTGCCGTATATCTGTGATATGTATTGACTAGTCTACGTACTATTACGTAATACTTTCACTTCAAAACCTAACAAATTCCCACAGCGGTTCCAAATCAAGACAAATAGAGACCAAGCATTGTCTGGCTTTCCATAAAGGACCACTTACTCTGTCTGATTAGGTCACAACTGGAATAATTTCTACTTTCGTAATAGCACAAGTTACAACTCAGTTGGCAAATCATTAGACCTAGTTAGGATCTACCATATGGGCTTCAAACTGCGTAACATGTCGGACATAATTTACGCCTAGACTAATGGTAAACTTACGACTTGACAAGTATATAACTATCGGCAATGTATTGTAATTACATATACCTACACGGCATTAACTGTACTTAACCTATAAGTATATACATAGAATGTAGGTACTTTCGATGAATTTTTGAAAATAACTTAACATCATGGCTTAAATCTTAACACACAACGCAACGTTGCAAACGCGAACCAACGTTCTTACAAGCCCAAACTTTCTTTGGAGCTGAACTTATTTGATACTGAAACTCCAAACTTGATAGTAGTCTCATGCTCGCCATTTTACTTAAAAACCCGCTGCTAGTCGAAAGGCCGGGAGAATATAAATGTGGTCAAACATGCACATCCTTCTATATGCCAATTTCTACACACCGATAATATAACGCAGAAATAGAATTAAACACGTAAAATGATTTATTGAATATAATACAAATCACTTACAACAATGCAGAACAAAGCTGCCAATATTTACAAATTGTAGCTAAGAACAGAATACTGTTTACAGAGGAATTAGTGACACAAACTATAGATCAGATTAGGTTTCATCCCAAATAAGTAGTAAAGTACGATCTAACCAATCAACTTGGTGCAATCGCAATTACCAACATGCTAAGCTTTACAATTGCGTTAAAAAACCAGGCAACTCAGCTATTTCAGTTTTTAATCAAGTTAATCCCACAATATGAAATCAGGTTAAAGCTAATACCTGCTTTTGCTTAGCAGATTGAGTGGAAATGGGTATCAAATGCATCACACCAAATTAGGGGATCATCTAGCTAAACATCCTCTATGGAACATACACCAACACCAGATAACTACGATACACAATTATTGCATACATTGAACCCAAAAATTTTCATTTTCAAGCAAATACATACCTAAGAAGTCATTTTTCAATTTTCTCCAAATACTGGAACCATACATGTAACAGGGCAAAATTTTGGGGGGGCCTCTCCGGCCAAATTTCGGGGACTCGCCCCCCTGATCGACACAAAATACCCTAGATTTTGCGAAAAATTTTCCCGCAAAAGTGCTATTTTTACTAAATTTTGCCCGAATCTTAGGGATCCTCCCCCCCGGACTCTCGATTTTGGGGGTCCCCGTCCCCCCCATCACTCCCCTGATACATGTATGACTGGAACTGAGTACTTTGCCACAAAAACAGCTGAAGACACCGACGGATTACGCAAACAAAATTCACAACAAAAATTACATGGCATAAAAGATTACAACCGTGACAATTTGAGATCACTTTGAACGGAAAGTGACCAGTAGCCA
Organism: Trissonchulus sp. WLG1_4; assembly: GCA_030248245.1. Classification (NCBI taxonomy): domain Eukaryota; kingdom Metazoa; phylum Nematoda; class Enoplea; order Enoplida; family Ironidae; genus Trissonchulus; species Trissonchulus sp. WLG1_4. Next base: position 46,968 of record JASANF010003182.1, on the reverse strand, counting down.
TGGAAAGTACGGGCTGGGATTCGTAACAGCAGATTAATTGGAATTCAATCCAATCATGAGTTTCTCTTTTATAGCTACAGAAGTATTTTAAAATGAGACCTTTGCTAGTTGACCCCCCTTTTATGGTTTTCCTTGCCAATGAAGTGACTTCAAGAATTGCAAAGACAAACGCACACCCCCAGAGGTTGTCTCAGAACGTTACTACTGTTCCAACCACGAAACAATTTTGAGCATGTGATTTTACGATAAAGATAACTTTGCTTGTGAATTCATGAGTAAAACTATTAGGAACCCCGAAAATGCAATACAGGCAGCTATACAGATTTATATACGACATTCAGGCAACATAGTGAAATTTGCACAGCAGTTATGCTACAAAATCCGTCCTGAAAATGTTTCAGGGACACTGCAAATAAACCCACTCACTATTAACGCATGCACATTAATTTCTTTACCGGCTTACTGCAACATTAAAAACATCATGCCAAAATATGACCAATGCTTTTAAATTCTTTTTACTTTCAAGTGCAAGTTGGACGGAAAATTACCGTATTTTAATGAAAAAATTAGGAATTTTCAAAACATTGGTCAAAAATTAAGGTACATACACCCTCGTGGCATACGTTTGACAGAAATGCCCATATTAAAGAAATTTTACTTGCCCTTGTATCTTGGCTCTTAAACTTTGCTTGCCTTTTACCAGACAAAGACCCCCCCCCCCCCAGTGTTGAACTCTGCTCAAAAACTTAAGATTTTAAACTGCAACTGGAAAACTTATGTACTTATCTAAAAAACAAATGACTAAGTACACAAGGCTAGCTAAGACATTCAATTTGTTGCATCAAGCTTTTTCCAACAGCCCAAACTATGTAACGAATTTTTTCTCCAGATAAGATTTAGTCCTCTACCTAATCTCTAATCACATACGTGCGCACATAAGCAATCAGCTAGATAGTCCCAAGAAGCTAGCAGTGAAGTTCCTTTAATCGCTAAACTTCACAGCGTAGTCCTAAGTATATAAGTTAGCAGATATACACATATATAAGTCACAGTATATTATCATAAGCACCGGCACATACACGTGTAGCAAGGAACAACATGTTAACATCTAGCCTTAAAATAGTGACTTTTCGAGGGGGGTCCGGAAACTATATACGCAGAAGACAGCTTTGATGATAAAAGAAAAAATCTACGCATAAGCGAAACTCTTCTAGCTAGAAAGCTAACAACCGTTTGACCAAATTAGCGTCTGTAGCTAGAACATTGTTTGGGCACTGAGAAAAAACCAAAGAAACACAGCCCGAACGCATAACTGAGCTACTCTTGGACAATTTTTTTCTCGAACAAAGAACAAGATAATCTAGGGCTGAAAGACTACTCAATTTTTGTTCGCTAACTACGCTGTAGCATGGCATAAAATAACTGCTGGAGCATAAGAAAACCTTACTGGCTTACTAATTAAACTTTTTCAGATTGTGGGAACCGCTTTTCCCCTCCCCGTCGAAATTGTGCCGCAAAAATCAGAGTTACTTTTTAGCTTTTGTCTCCAGATCCTCTCCGCAAATAAAATCGTACATTAAACCATTTTCTTTGTCTGGGGATACCATTTTACCCTTACCTTTACAAGTGGGTAAAAGCAGCCTAAGTTGACCTAAGAGTAATTTCGAAAATAAGGCCCCTACGTGAGGGCTATCGCCAATGAAACCTCCCTACTCTTCTGTATGTACGCAGCACGTCTATATATTATTATAAAATATATATTATTGGGCCGTCTTTCACACAATAGGCTCTGCCAGTACAGCTTAAAAAAGTCAGAGTCAGAGAATAAGTATATAAAATTATATAAATCATTTTTGAAAATATTTTTCTTGACTTCCTGTTTTACAAAGCTGTGAAATATTTATTTGATGTGAATCTTGAAAAACCATGTATGATTTTAAAATACAGGATAAACAAAGTAGTCCCACTTGCGTAAATAATACAGATGTACATGGTGGGGTCTGCGGGGGGGGCACGCTCCCCAGAATTTGAGACTTCGGGACCCTCCTTGGTGCCATAGAAAAAATGCCAAAAAAGTCAGACTGCTCAACTCACTGTAAAATGCTTCAAAAGCAGAATGTACCCGAACAATCGCAAAAACTGTCCTTTTCTGCTTTTAAGCAAAAATTAAAAAATGTTGCGTATATGTGAGTTCAACTCCCCGAAACGTCGGGACAAGCCTTGCGTCCCTAATTTTCAGAAAAAAACCGGGATAATACTCAATCGTATATTGAGTTGTGACCAAAATCGTCGAAGTTCTACTTGTGAAAAAGTCACAAAATATAGTAGCACAAATTATATGCATGGAAGACACATACTAAGCTAAGCGCAACGGAACACAATAACATGTATACTATCTATATACAGTTAGCATAATATTCTCTTTTCGATCCCTGGCATAAGCATTGATGCATTAGCCTGCATACACTTCTTCTCTAGACTGTTATACAAACCTCTGTCTTCGAGAATAAAAAATGAAAGCAGCAATGAAAAATGCATGTTTTGCTATTACCCCTGATCATGTGGATGTATATACAATCGTCACGAGTATATACCTACAGAGAAGCCTCACAGCAAGAAAATCCGAAAAGACATAAAAATAAAACACAATATTATAATTTTCAGCAACAGAAATTAATCCAGAAGTTTACGAGAACTTGGGGAAAAATTAGCTACTTAGTTCTGTGCGCAAATATGCTTTAACTTTCGCCGTTTATATAAATTCTGTTAATTACTGTACTTGTATACCATGCCTAAGTGTATATGACAACAAAAACTGAGAAAAACAAAACAAACCGCACACATACAAAAAATTGGCATAGCAATATAAACTAGCAAAACTGCACGAGAAAAATAATGTTCACAAAATCCAATACAAAGGAATTTGATCGATGCAAACACGTACAAATAGTGCACAAAATATATACACACCAAACATTGAAAATAATAGCTGTCACTAAATAGTAGCTTTTAACTTTTTTTATTGTTCACACTATGAATCAAAATTCAAAAGTGTACAATTAAACTCAACGAAAGTTCAAACTCTTACTTTGTAATTTGCACACCTTGAAGTTCAAGACGGCTAGAGATTAAAAAGGTTTCCATACTCAACAAGCTTAATATACATATATACTACTAAAAACGAACATTACAACGACAAACCTTAGCAAAACAGTGAGCTTATGAATAGAAGTGCATGCGTAGATACTAATACACAACTCCAATCAGAGTTCATTCATTCATTCATTCATTCGATCAGTCAATTCATCCATTGGCAATCGCTGGCGCAGCATATTAAAGTCACTTGCATCACCGGCGCCGCTGATTGGCTGATTATCTCCAAAGTTCGTCGCCGAGGGGGGCGGATCCTGAGGGGTCTCTCCGTCTAGATCATTCTTGAGCAACTGATAATGGCGTCGCATTATTGCCTTTCGATGCAAACTGTCGGGCACTGAATTGGTGCGCCTCAGACGGGCCAGAGGGCTTTCGAAGGGACTGGCCCGGACACCCCCAGCGTCCCCCCCAGCCCCCCCGTCCAGATCGTCCGCAATCAAATCGGCCGGCAGTAGAGAGCAAATTCTCGAGGGGGTGCCCGGATTGCTGATGGAACTGTTCAGATCATGACAGGACATGGCGCGACTGGGCGTTCCTGACAAAGACTGAATCTGAAAAAGAACATCAAAGACTATATACTACATGACTAACGGTCCATGCCATGTTGGGGCGTTGCCAGGGGGGAGTTCCCTACCTCCCCGGGCATTTTTAAACGTTTCAAAAAATCGAAAAGTCATTCCCCGCGAAGTTTTTTCCTGGCTACGCCACTGATGTCAATGTACACGGGGCCTCGGTCTGGGCGAAGCTGATCCCGCAATTTTTGGAATTTTAGGGGGGAGGGCCTGTCCAAACGTTTCCACAGTTTAACTGTGCAAAAAAAGCGAAAGATTTCCAATTTTTGTCTACAAATGAAAAATTTTTGCAAAATTTTAGATATTTTTTGCTACTTTTTACGCGTTTTGCTAGTTTTTGAAGCATTTTACAGCGATCTGGGCCGAATTGTGAATTTTCGGGCACCTTTTTTAGCACCAAGGAGGGGGCTTGTCCCCATGGGTCAAATCTGAGTACGGCTTGTCCCGGAATCTCAAATCTGGGAGGAGTTGCCTTGCCCCCTTCCCCAAGTATAAACATTTGAGGTCCATGCTATATTGCTATTGTTATCCCGTTTGACAATAACATATTTTTCTCGAGTGAAATTCTACACAAAAGGCGTTATCACACATGCATATCCAACACACCGGCATTTTACTAACTTCCAAAGCCATGGTCCGGGAGAGTCACGAGAAAGTGTCGAAAGTGAATAAAAATGAGGCACCTTTTCTTTTCAAAAAAATGCTCACTTAAGGTGGTAGTTGCGTTTTCGAGGTTTTTGTGATTTCTATGTAAACTTTGCGCCACCAGTACTCAAGTTATAAGTGACGCCTGAGCATGAATTTTTGGGACAGTACTATAAAGGTCAAAATCCCCAGGCATGTCTCTCACTTTTTCGAAATTTCACCTATGGACATTTTTAGAGGGTTTTAATTACTAAAAAATATCTTAAATTTTCGGTGCGTTTGCTTTTCAGCTATTTTCTCAGTAAATTGACTAGTTATCAAAAAAGTGGGGGACATGCCTGGGGCTTTTAAACATGTCAAAAACCTTACCAACTTTCAGCCCCAACAGGTAATCGTATGATTCAGAGCTGTGGCGCAAACTTTTTGTAAAAAATTGTAATATTTTGGAAATGACCTTTCTTTAGTCGCTTATATTGGAAACAAAATCACAGGTTAAATTTCAATGCATGGCATACATTTAGGAAACATATTGTTCTACCTAATGCAAAAGACCGCTTGTGATTTGAATTTGTAAACGCTGAGCTATGCCTTTTCAAAAAAACACCTAAAAACGCAATTACCCCCTTAAATGGGGGGGGGCGTATATATTCTTCCCACTAAAAATATATGCAAGTCGGCTTCTCTGGACAAAGCATTACCTTTGAAAATACTTATCGTGATTTGTTATCGTTATATATATATACTAGGGATGTCGCGGATATCCGCATCCGCATCCGCGGATGATCCGCAACTTTTTGACATCCGCATCCGCATCCGCAAAAATTTAATGCGGATGTGCGGATGTTGCAGATTCGGCAAAATTTACTAAAAATGTAGAAAATCAGACGACAATTTTGATTTTTGTGCATGTATATACGAATATTTTTGCTCTCAGAACGGTGGATGAAACTTTATTCTAGGCTTTTTCACCTCATTGTTGGTTGCAAATCGCTCTTTTCTAAAGTAGGCTTCACGAATATTTGATATTGCGGGCATATTCGAACTAAGTTTTGCATTTCCATGTTTGAGAGAGACTAGTCTACAAACTTGTAAAATGTCACAACAATATCAGTTTTTAACTTGCATGCTTTCGTGGATTAAAAAGAATAGACAGAATACGTATAGTGATTATACACCAACCAAAACTAAAAGCATCACGTTGCCAGAGGGTCACGCTGATAGCCTTTGAGTTGGCATACAGTTAACCAATAGCGTTTTAACCAAGCTTTTGATGGCTGCGCAAGGCTTAGAAGATATGTATAATGAATGCACAACTTCGATACAAACTGTTTTATCTAAGTCTCATTCCTTAGTACTTGCATTCTTGCATTCATAATTGCTATTTTTAGTATATTATGTATTTTTTGGTGAAAAATTTTTCAAAAATTCTTTTCATAACTTGTTTAGAACGTATTCTAAAAAGATCCGCATCCGCATCCGCATCCGCGCGGATGTCAGAAGTCAACATCCGCATCCGCATCCGCGGATGTCAAAAAAGTCACATCCGCGACATCCCTAATATATACGTATAAATCACCCAGTCAAGATATATATATGACATATTCACATGAATAAAGGAATAGGAAACTCACAGCAATAGGAGTTCGACTGATACCCGAAGTTGGAGATCGCGGGTCCTCTGGCAGAAATCGCATGTGGTTGGGTCGCTTCAGGGGCGTGCCATCGTTGAAGCCATTTATGCTCGCTTTGAGATCTTGCCACGGCTTACTGACCACCTCCCCCATTATCCGTTCAACAAAACCTGCATTACATCAAACACTATGGTATAATATACATACATACATGCATATGCAGACAATAAAAACATTATGAATGTATTAGACACATATTTAATACGACCCTACTGCATTAACGGGACGAAAATTTTTTGTCACAGACTCTGAAGCGGTGGACAAATACGCTGCTTCTTAAACAAAAAATTGAGAACATTTTCCCGCAAGTTACAGCCAGTGGCGTAACCAGGGGGACTCTGGGGGCCCCTCGACGATTTTAGACTTCCCCTCAGCGTTTTAGACTCCCTGGGATAAAAAATTTAGGATTTGGGCCGCAAGTTGAGCTTTATATACTGAGTTTGAATGTGTTTTTTTTTCATTTAGTCTTCTCCACTGCATTCTTTTTTCCGCATATCCATTTAATCCGATTGCGTCTTCATTATTCAAATGTTACATAATTGCTTATATTTTAAAAACATTAAATGAGTGCTTATCGAGTTAAATACTGGATTAATAGAACATCGGTAAATGCATTTTTGATTTACCCTTTCTACGCAGAAAAATGAGTTTGAATTTCTTCCCGCCGAAGATGCACCATGAAAAGCAGAATAGCTATTTTCGAACGGAAATTTTAACTTTTAACAAAACATTCAAATAGTATAGATCTCCTCAAAAGAAAATTGCGCGCCCGCTCGGCGACAAACCTATTTGTTTTTGGATTGGCTAAAGTGTAAGGATCACATGCGGATGCACAGGAAAACCAGAAAATCTGAATTTTCTGTAAAATTTTATCTGTTACAGATTTTTCAGATGTTTTTTACCCTTTCCATTCAGAGATATTTTACAGAGTTTCAGAGGAATTTCAGACAAATTTCAGATAAAGTCACGGGAAATTCAGAGAATTTCACCCAGAATTCAGAGACTCTGAATTTTATCTGAAAAAAATGTTACTGGCTTTTCAGATAAATTTAAGGTACATTTTACACGAGTTTCACAGAAAATTCACAGGTTTTTCACATCTGTGAATATCAGGTGAATTTTATCTGAAATTCGTGTAAAAAGTATCTGAAATTCATCTGAAAAACCAATACCATTTTTTTCAGATAAAATTCAGAGTCTCTGAATTCTGGGTGAAATTCTCTGAATTTTCCCTGAATTTCTCTAAAAATTATCTGAAATTCCTTTGAAAGTCTGTAAAATGTCTCTGAATGGAAAGGGTAAAAAACATCTGAAAAATCCGTAATCGAAAAAATTTTACAGAAAATTCAGATTCCTGGTTTTCCTGTGATGAACAGTGGCGTACCCAGGGGGGGGGGGCTAGGGGGGCATCAGCCCACCCCTTCGCGGTTTTAGCCCCCCCCCTTCGCGATTTCAGCCCCCCCCCTTTTTTCACTTTTTTCCTGTGGTCCCTCTTTGGTTTTATGACACCACTGAAAAAAATTTTCCGGCACGTCCCCAATTGACCAAAATGACACTGAAATTTCAAAAATTTCCCAAAATTTTCTTTCGGGGGGATCTCGCCCCCAATTCATTACTGCTCTAATGTACATATATACATAACATATCTGCTATGTTGTATTAATAATGAGTAATGCTAACAACTATTATTGGTATTTAGTTATATATTTTGTGTGGCTTTTAATTAAAAACCGTGCGTTTTTATTTTTTCCCTGTATACAACGTATTTTTCAGGTTTGCTAGTCCCCCCATGGGCAAATTTTTGCAGCCTTAAATTGATGAAATTTGCCCTCAAATCGAAAAAAATTTTTCCGGAGGCCGCTTGCCTCCGGAACCACCGCGCTGACTTTACTTCGCTTTGCGGTGTCATCTCGCTGGGTTTATTCAATGTTCAGACAAATTTTTAAACAAGGATGTCTTCCCCATTTAGCTCTTATAGACCGCCAAAAAAATTTTATGATACATCTCCAATTCACTAAATTTGTCTAAAAATAAAAAATTCTCATTTTTTTTCCTGGAGGCAGCCGCCCCCAGACCTCTGCAAACTACGCGACAAGTTTAAGTTTATCCGAATTTAATCCAAAAAGTTTTAGATTGTATTTATATTTTATATATAACTTATTTAAATATGATTCGACATCCAAACCTTTCATTAAAACGTCCAAAAACCCTCAGAATACCCCAGAAAGATGTCCGAAACCCCTCTGAATACCATCCGACGTCTTAGGTGGTGATTTATAGGGAATTCGGATTGCTGGTTTTCCTGTGATCACTCTGATTTTACGACCAGTGTTGCTTAGAATTGCTTTTTCAATGCAAATTTTATTTCAAAACTCTAAAAAAAGATCCAGCTTCTGGGGGCTGCCGCCCCCAGACCCCCGCAACCACTCTGATTTTACGACAAGTGTTGCTTAGAATTGCTTTTTCACTGCAAATTTTATTTCAAAATTCTAAAAAAGCTCCAGCTTCAGGGGGCTGCCGCCCCCAGACCCCTGCAACCACTATGATTGCAAGACATCAGACATTTTTTCAATATCAATGCAATCAGTTTAAAAATTCTAAAAAGCTAAACCTTCCGCAGATTGCCGCGGACTGCGTGTACGTTCCACCAGTGGCGTACCCAGGGGGGGGGGGGCGAGGGGGGCATCACCCCCCCCCGTCGCGATTTTAGCCCCCCCTCTTCACAATTTCCGCCCCCCCCCCCCCCTTTTTTCACTTTTTTCCTGTGGTCTTCTTTGGTTTTATGACACCGCTGAAAAAAATTTTTCGGCACGTTCCCAATTGACTAAAATTACACTGAAATTTCAAAAATTTTCCAATTCAATTTTTTAATTCATTACTGCTCTAATGTATATACATGACTTATATCTGCTATGGTGCATTAATAATGAGTAATGCTGACAACTATTATTGGTATTTAGTTATATATTTTGTGTGGCTTTTAATTAAAAACCGTGTGGTGGGTGGAGAGGAGTGTGGAGGACGAACGTCTAAGGACAGCCCTTGTCACCCATGGTTTTTCTTCAATTTTTTCCTGCACCCGTATTCATAAAAATGCAAGCTCGGCTTTTTATCCGAGCTTTGAGCAAGCCCGGCTTAAAATCCCGGCTTTTCGTATTCATAAAACCAAGCTCGGCTTTTTATCCAGGCTTTTTGGTATTCATAAAAGCTGGGATAAAAAGCCGAGCTTATGGTATTCATAAAAACCAAGCTCGGATTATAATCCCGGCTTCCACGTATATTTTATTGATTTTTTCATTATGAATAAAAAGCTCGGATAAAAAGCCAGGCTTGAACAAGCCTGGATTAAACAAAAAGCTCGAATAAAAATCCAAGCTTGCGCATAAGCCTAGCTTTTTATCTCGGCTTTTTCAAGCCAGACTTACGGATAAAAAGCCGAGCTTTTTATCTCGACTTTTATGAATACCGGACCTGTATACAACGTATTTTTCAGGTTTGCTAGTCCCCCCATGGCCCGATTTTTCGTGCTTTTTTTATCTAAATACGTTAAAAGTTTGAAATATCTGACATAACAAAATCTGACTCTGAACAGACCGCTGCTACAACTATGATTTCACGACAGTCGACAAGTGTTGCTTAGAATTGGTTTTTCTATGCAATTATTATTTCAAAATTCTAAAAATACTCCAGCTTCTGGGGGGGGGCTGCCAAACCCAGACCCCTGCAACCACTCATTTTTTACTACCAGTGTTGCTTAGAATTGCTTTTTCAATGCAAATTTTATTTCAAAATTCTAAAAAAGCTTTAGCTTCTGGGGGCTGCCGCCCCCAGACCCCTGCAACCACTATGATTTCACAACAACTGTTGCTTAGAAATGGTTTTTCAATGCAAAATTTATTTCAAAATTCTAAAAAAGCTCCAGCTTCTGGGGGCTGCCGCCCCCAGACCCCTGCAACCACTATGTTGCGTGAATAAAACTTTTTTGCAATATCAATGAAATCAGTAAAAAAATTTTAAAAAGCTGAACTTTCTGCAGACTGCCGCGGACTGCGTGTGCGTTTTGCGTTTTCACCCCCCCCCCCCCCCCCCCCGGTCGTCGACCATCAGTTCAGCCCCCCCCCTTCGCGAAATCCTGGGTACGCTACTGCGTTCCACCACCCCCCCCCCCCCCCCCGCCCGCCGACCATCAGTCCAGCCCCCCCCCCCCCGTCGCGAAATCCGGGGGACGCTACTGGTGATGAAGGAAGACAATAATGGTCCTATTTAAATTTGTCGAGTAGAACAAAAAGCTCGAGGGAAGAAACCCCTATTTACAAACTTTTTCATACTAGTAGGGGCGGTTCCAGGAATTCGAAAAGGGCGGGTGTAGTTTCGAATTTTTTCACTTCTTCCTGCGTTTGTACATTGTTACGGTATCAGTTTGAGTATATACACCGTGGCTTCAATCGCAGTGGAACAATTATTTTAAAAATACGCTAAAACAACCATACATTGTGAGAATAAAAGTTGTTCGGGCTTAAATTTCCTTTAATTTGATGTACATATAACACGAAAAAATATGAAAATTTTTGAGCTTTTTTAGCAAAAAATAGATTATCACGGAAATAGCGTTACAAGCCAGTGCATTTACACGTATGTAATGATTTTGGAAGATTGAAAAACTATAGCAACTGTGTTTTACTTGAACATACCTGAAAATTTTCAATGTTTTACTGAGGCCCGTATTCACATACTAACACTAACGCTTAAACTTAGTGTTTACACTTAGTGTTTACACTTAGTGTTAGTTAGCGCTTATAAGCGCTAAGTGCTATTCACATAACAATTCGCTAAGCGTTTTAAGGTGGGCGTTTTTTCGCTCCTGAAATATGACTTTTCAAAAAACGTCAATCTGGGGCCAATTTTAGATGTGCAATAGCAAGCTGGTGTAAAAGTATGCCCAAACACAAAATAAGAAGTTGATTGATACAAATAAGCATTCACTGTAGCCCAAACGTGAGCGGAATTTCGGCTTGCGATTTCTCTTCACAGCAAGATAGCTGTTGCAATAGCTCATTTTGCTTGCCAATACGTGATCGAGCGGTCGGTAACAAACGCGTGTAAGCGAAATCGAAATAGCACTTTTTGTGCTATAGAGCTATATGCGCTATATGCGCTATAAGCGCTATGGAATTTGCTATATGCGCCATTTGCGCTATAGCGCTTTTTGGGGGTGCTATATGCGCTATTTGCGCTATATGCGCTATCGAAGGTGCTACATATATGCGCTATTTGCGCTATAGCGCTTTTTGGGGGTGCTATATGCGCTATTTGCGCTATATGCGCTATCGAAGGTGTTACATGCGCTATTTGCGCTACAGCGCTTACTGGGAGTGCTATATGCGCTATCGAAGGTGCTATATGCGTTATTTGCGCTATAGCGCTTTTTGGGAGTGCTATATGCGCTATTTGCGCCATAAGCGCTATTGACGGTGCTATATGTGCTATTTTTTTTGGATATGGATGAAACTTCTACAGAAAAATGGCCAGGGGGGATTTGAACCACCCATTATTTCTAGATTGCTAGCTTAACGCTCTACCGACTGAGCTACGCTGGCCTATTGGTGTTTGTGTTAATTTCCCTTTAAATAGTGATGCTGATCTTGGATAGAGCTTATAGCACCCGAGGTTGCTATTTGCGCTATTTAGGCGCTATTTTGTGCTACTGGCTAACTTATTGAAAAGTTTTGTAATTTTTAGCGCTATTTAGGCGCTATTTTGTGCTATTGGCTAACTTATTGAAAAGTTTTATACTTTTTAGCACAAACAACAAGAAGAATTTGAAAAGTATTTTCAAACTTTTGTTTGTGTTCTGGACGTCGATACAAAAAATAGTGCATAAATAGCGCATATAGCACAACGATAGCGCATCAAAGTGCTATAAGCGCTATTTTTTTCATAGGCTTAAAAAATAGCGCTTATAGCACCTGAGGGTGCTATTTGCGCTATTTAGGCGCTATTTTGTGCTATTGGCTGATTTATTGAAAACTTTTCTATTTTTTAGTAAGTATACGGTCCCTCAATAAATTAGAATAATTTTAAAATTATTTTTAAATTTTTGTTTGTGCTCTAGTCGACGATATAAAAAATAGCGCATATAGCACAACGATAGCGCATCAAAGTTATTAAAGCGATAGCGATTGCCTATAATTTTAACTAATAGGAGCGAGGGATGGAAAGCCTACAAACCCAACAACCGGGGGGGGTGGGGGGGTGGGCGCCTACTAAATCTTCTTACCCTTCTAGGGTTTCATTTTGAGTAACCAATAGGAGAGAAAAATGGAAAGTCATGTTGGGTGATTGCCTATAATTTTAACTAATAGGAGCGAGGGATGGAAAGCCTACAAACCCAACAACCGGGGGGGGGGGTGGGGGGGTGGGCGCCTACTAAATCTTCTTACCCTTCTAGGGTTTCATTTTGAGTAACCAATAGGAGGGAAAAATGGAAAGTCATGTTGGGTGATTGCCTATAATTTTGACTAATAGGAGCGAGGGATGGAAAGTCTACAAACCCAAAAACCGGGGGGGAGGGGGGGGTGGGCGCCTACTGAATTTTTTTACCCTTTTATTAATAATTTTAATATTCTTATTATTAATTGAGGGATCGTATTGTTAATAAAAAGTAGAAAAATTTTCAGTATTTTAGCCTATAGCATAAAACAGCGCGTAAATAGCGCAAATAGCACTCTCACGTGCTATAAGCGCTTTTTTAAGCCTATGAAAAAAATAGCGCTTATAGCATTTTGATGCGCTATCGTTTTGCTATAAGCGCTATTTTTTATATCATCGACCAAAAGACAAACTACCTGTCGTAGCGTGTATAGCGCAAATAGCGGGGGGGGGTGGGGGGGTGGCGTTTTTGAGCTAGAAACTATGATAGCGCAAATAGCGCAAATAGCGCCTAGGGGTGGGGGGGTAAAATCTCGTGCTCGTGCACGCTTACACGCGACATCTACCGAACGCTGACACCATTATCTGTAGTCTGCTGACTTGTACTCGTAGGATCAGTTGGCTCTGCAGTTTCAGTTTCGTTCGTCAGTTTCGGAACTCTGTATGTCACCAAAACTCTGCCTAAGGTGGGGTATATGTAAATCATGACATGGTTTTAATCTGCTAACATGCACCCACTGAGTCTTTTTAGAGGAATTGTTTACAGACTGAATTTTTGCCGATACCTTTCTTATTTCTGTAATTCGGTATGGACCGTGCCAGAAACTAGCAAGTTTTGGAGGTAGTTTATTGCTAGGTTCTACATTTGATTTATCGATTACTGGTGTATATAAATATACTCGTTCACCGACGAAATACTGTGGTCCATGTACTTTTCGATCATAAACTAGCTTCTGCCTATTTGACGCTTGCTGGATGGCTAGTCTTGCCGCATTCCATGCCGTTTCTATTTTTAAACGCCATTTACTAAGATAATCTTTCAAGTCGGGTATTATGTTGGTTATGTTGTCTAACATAATATCGCAAGGTAGCTTAGGGTCTTGTCCGTGCATTAAGAAAAATGGAGACTCTCTGGTTGACTCGTGAGTGGCATAATATCGCAAGGTAGCTTAGGGTCTCGTCCTTGCATTAAGAAAAATGGAGACTCTCTGGTTGACTCGTGAGTGGCAATTCTGTATGCAAACGCTACTTGAGGTAGATACGTATCCCAATCGGTCTGATTCTTTGATGTGAACATAGCTTACATGTATAGTAATGTTCGATTTTGACGCTCTACTAACCCGTTGACGTGCGGTGCGTAGGGTGTATTGCTAATTTTTCTCGTTCCCATTATTTCACATACTCTCTTAAATAGTTCTGAAACGAATTCTTGTGCACAGTCGCTTAAGAGTATTGTCGGCGCTCCATGTCTTGATACTATATGATCTACAAAAATTCGCGCTATTGTTGTCGCTTTACGGTCCGCCAGCGAAAATAATTCGGTCCATTTCGTGAAAGCATGTACGAAGACTAGAATATAGATATTTCCTGACTCTGTTTCGGGTAACGGACCAACTATATCCATACTAAGCCTCTCCCATGGTCTACTTGCCGGCATCGGAATTAAAGGGGCTCAACCATTAGTACTTCTGTTTAATTTTTTGGTAAGTTCTCGCAAAACCTAAATGTCCCGCCAATGATGAGTCGTGATACTGGTTTAATATTAAAGGTTTTAGTTTTGTGGGAACAACTAAGCGTTTAATCTGTTGCCCTCTTTTATCTTGACTTAAAAAATATAGTTTTCTTCTTTCTAAAATTAAGTTTTCTGTTTTCCTTTTCATATCTCGATCTGTATATTCATTTGGCAAAAGTCCACTGTCAAGGTAATTATAATAATCTCTTAATTCAGGGTCGGAGCGTTGGTATGCTGAAATATCTAGTGAAGAATCGTCCAGACTGGAAGCTCTAACTTCGAATGCTCTGGATAGTGTATCCGCGACTTTATTAGCTTTTCCCTGTTTATATTCGATTTTCATCTGATTAGCATACTGTTGAATGATAAAACTCCATCTAGCTAACCTACCGGCTAGATTTTTAGTGTTGAGCAGTCTTGTAATTGGTCTACAGTCGGTTATAACCTTAAAACTAGAACCCCAAATGTATGTTTTAAAATATTCGAGAGCCCATACAACTGCTAATGTTTCTTGTTCTGATGCAGGATAATTTTTTCATGCTTGCTCAACGATCTACTTGCAAAAGCTACAGGTCTTACTGTTCCGTTTTTCTGTTCTTGACTTGACACTGCTAATATTCCTGTTCCAAATGCGTCGGTTTCTATAATGAACTCTGTATCCAGATTTGGAAACGCAAGGATTGGAGATTCTACTAATTTTGATTTCAAGTAATTGAACGAAGTTTCGCATTCTTTTGACCATACAAATGGAGTATCTTTGCATAGTAACTTATTCAGAGGATTAGCTATCTTTGAAAAGTCTTTAATAAATTGTCTATAAAATGAGCACATGCCTAGAAATCTTTTGACACCTTTAGAGTTCTTTGGCGCTGGGAATTTTTTTATTGATTTAATTTTATCAGGGTCTGGATTGATGCCGTCTGCACTGATAGTATGACCTAAGAAAGGTACTTTTTCAAGACATAGTCGACTTTTTCGTGTTTTCATTTTTAAACCATGGAGTCTAAAGCGCTTTAGTACATTTTTAATGTCTTTCAAATGGCTATCGAAGTTTTCGCTGAAGACTAGAATGTCATCTAGATAGACTACCGCTGATTTCTATTGTAATCCGGATAACACAAACTCCATTACTCTCTGAAATGTTGATGGTGCATTTGATAGTCCGAATGGTAATTTTGTCCATTCAAAATGTCCGAAAAACGTTGTAAATGCTGTTTTTTTTCTAGATTTTGAGTCTAGTAAAATTTGCCAGTACCCACTACACATATCAAATGGGGAAAAATGTTTTGCTCTGCCCAATACGTCTAACACATCTTGTAATCTCGGCAATGGATATACGTCTCTTTTTGTAACCGCATTTAGTTTTCTAAAATCGCAACAAAATCTTTGTCCTCCATCCTTCTTTTTAACTAAAAGGGCAGGGCTAGCCCACGGGCTTACACTTGGTGTAATAACGCCTGCTTCTAACATCGTTTCTAGTAGCTTTTTCATAACTAATCTCTGTGCGATCGGTATGGGGTACGGTTTCTGCCTGTCCGGTTTGCTTTCACCTGTGTCGATAGAATGTCTAACGATATCTGAGCTACCCAAGTCACAATCATTCTCTGCAAATACGTCCGAGTATTCATACAACAGTTTTTGTAGTCTAGTTTTCTGTAGATCGCTTATGTTTGACCCTATATTTATTTCCTTAATATGTTCTTTGTTCCTTTGTGCCGTACTATTATACGGCTCCGTCATTTTGGCTTCCATCACATTAACTATTTCGTCGGGTACTTCTAAGTGTCCTAGCTTAGTTCCTTTGGGTACTTTAATGCTATAGTTTTGGGGATTTAGTAATTTTACAGGAAATTGTTCTGACTTCACTATGGATGCCGCCACAAATATGCCCAACTTACAACATTGTTTCTCGTCCCCTTCGAATAAATACTGGCTTCTGTTCTTTCGAGGATCTAATTTTAGCGCTACAATGTCTGACGTGACTAGTTCTGATCGCACTGGAATGCTTATTTCTTTAGTTGTGAGAACATTCCATTTCCTTATGGGTTTGAATTTTCCCTAGCCAACTACTTGTCTGATAGGCACTGGTTCACCTGAAACTAGCATTTTTCTGGCACCAAAATGAATAACTATAGGAGCGAGGTTCGACATAAGGTCTGTACCAATAATTACTTGATGTGGTAAGTTCTCTACTACATGTGTTATTTGACGTATCTGACTAGATCGAATAGTAATAGTAGCCAAAAGAGATCCTACTATGATCAGCACATGCCCCGTAACTGAAACAGCCTTAATCATAGGTTTACCTATTTCACCGACTTGCTTAGCTATGTCTTTCGATATTAAAGTCACGGTAGCTCCAGTATCAAATAAGGCACGATACGTCTTTTGGCCTAGACCTACGTCGATTAGTAAAGGACGATGAACGTTTCCTTTATCTGCTATCTGACATACACTAGGGTTGTTCCAAGTAAGTTCAAGTTCATTAAATTCTCGCTTGTTATCTGTCTTGGTTAGAGATGAGTCTGTTACTTCTATGGTTTCGTCAAGTTGTATTTTTGTATTGTGTAAATCTGTACCACTATTCTCACTCTGTGGCAGAGAATCCAGCTCGTAACTTGCAGGTATTGGTTTTCTGCGACTTGTTCTCTTTTTAAAAAAACGGTTCCGTAATAATAATATCCACCGTGATTTTGCAAAAATAATATATGCTATGTACACAAAAATAACTACAACTACAGTAATTACTGCAATGTTAATTATCGCTTGGATTGGACCCTTCAAAAAATCTGACACTAGTTCTCCTGCTCCGCGGCCTAGTCCCTCAAGACTGTGTCCAACGCCCTTTCCTAGTCCAATCAATGCGTATTCTACAGCTTTGCCACCACGTTCTAGGCTATTTTCTAGGCCGGTGCCAACGCCTTGTAATGTTTCTGCAATTACTTGAGGGTCTAAAGAGAGTTCAGCCGTGTAATTTATCAGTCTTTGCACCTGTTGCTCTATCAATGTTGTCTTTGACATGTATGATCTTATAGTACTAATGCTTGACATGATTCCTGCCAACTCACTATGGAATATCGCCGGGGTTAAGAATGTAAATTTATCAGTAACGCTTTTCCATTGTAACTGTGTAATTATATCTGTCACATGAACAGCTCCTTCATTAGTCTGCCAACCTCTAGGTCCTTTAAAAATCCCATGTTTATGATGATGACATAATACTTGTGCTGCTGTTTTTACTAAATCTGTACTTCCTGGTACTAAAAAATAAAGTGCGCCGTTTGCCTTTACTGGTACGTATTCGAAACACTTATTATCCAATTTATAGTCCCAGTAAATTTTGTCTGGTAATACTTGAAGACATTCCCATATCATAAGAACCTGGTCTATAAATTCGGCGTGGATGTCTGACCTATTCAATAATGCTCTCGCACCTAATGTTGCGTCGAGTCTGAGAATTTGCCAAATCATATCTAATTGACGACTAGCTAATCGGCATAACGATTTCCATATATTCACAAAATTTTCCTGCTCTATTTGTAAAATTTTATTAGCTAAAAAATTCAATTTTCATTGAGTACGTCTAATTCTTTAGGAATTTCATTTGATGAATGAAAACTAGAATCCAGTTTTTTCCGTAGTCTGTAGTCAGTTAATCTTAATGCTACACCCTGTTCTGTCATTACTGTATTTTTAGGTAAACAAGTAAGTGGTTGTACGGACGTAAGCTTAAATGCTCCTTCTATGTCTTCCATGACAACTAGGTTACTAGCAATTTTGGCTTCATACGTACCTTTTTGTGTAAATGGACAATAGCTTTCTAATTCTGTTGTGTTCCAAACAATTGTACTAAATTCTGTACTGTGATATCCTTCCGACGCTTTAACACCGCCTGTGGGACCTAAGTCGCTGATTAGAGTCTTGCCGACTGCAGTAGCTACTTCCCCTATTTCTATTATTAAGTTTGTATTTTTTTGACAATTATCATAACAACACCATTTGTAGGACACACGTAACTTATTTTTCGTCATTAATAACTTATCTGACTGTGCATGTATTGTCCAGCTATTATAAGTCTTAGTTAGTACTGCTTTCCATCAATCTGATGTAGGTATCAATTCTGTTATAGTAACGTCTTTAACTATTCCTTTTGAGCCCCAGAACCCGTAGTGTGTACATATTTCATGAATGTGTATATAACAACTGTACGCTACTGTTCGTGTGGGTGCGCCTAGCGGTACGTATAAGTCTACTTTGGTCTTAATAACTGCTTCAGGTTTTGGCGTCTCACATAAAATTTCTTTTGGAACGGATACTGCAAAGCCATTTCTTGAACTACCGCAAAGACTAAACTTTTCTGCAAAAACTGATGCTGCCAATATTGTCAACAAAAGAAGGCTTATAGATAATAAATGTTGAATAGAAAATTTAGGGGGGTAACATGAATACGGTCAGTTATAATGGTCTGATCTAACATCATTAATTGTCAAATGAGAAACATCCATACCTTTGTTTTGTTCGGATTCTGTGTGTTCTGGACGCGTAGATAGTGTCTCTGATTGGGTTGTGAAAGGCTGATTTTTGTCTGTCTCTGTTTCAGTTCTGTCTACGATGTTCTGGGCTGCAGTAGAGTCGGCTTCCGGATCATTGGATTATGTGGCTAAATTAAAATCAGATAATTGATCAACTTGAAACACTTCACTTGATATATCAGTTTTGTGTTTCCTCGTACTGCCTCGTCTGCACAGATAAAACCGCGTTTTCTAGCGAATTAGGTAAAAAGACAGACGTCAATTGGTTAAGTTTTTCATTAATTTTTAACATGTTTGACTCTAGTTCTTTTACAGATGTTTCATAAACCTTGTGCTCTATCTTATCATCAAATCTGACTCTGGAGGGGGTTCGTCTGTAAGCTGGCGATGGAGATCGCTCTATAGATCCAGACCTATTTCTATCTCTTCTAGGACTCTGTCGTCTCCAATTTGGCGATGGAGATCGACTAGGTCTGCTTTTCTTCCAACAACTACTTGCAATGTGGCCGTCCTTACGACAAAAATTACAAATAGGACGTCCAGAATCTGTCCAACGTCTGCTGTAAGATCTGTTTGAGTTTTGATTTCTATAATCAGTTCTCTTACCGCAATATTGCTCTAGTCTGTCTAATCTTTTGGCCAAGTCTTCCTGTCGTGTTCTTGGGGACTTGTCTAAAACAGCATTAATAGTATTAGTCTGGCTTTTATTAACGCGATCTAATATTTCAGTAAATAAAGAGCATAATTGGTCTGTTTTAGATTCTGCTGCCCTATCAGTGACTTTATCTGATTTTTTATCCGTTTTCTTAGGGTCTGCGGCACATAAATATTGCTGCTGGGCGTCTTCTTTTAGCGCAACCTTCAAACCGGCAGCGAAAGTTACTGGCTCCTGCCGCATTACTAGTTGTTTTATATCGAGCGGTAGACCATTGATAAAAGCTTCCCTAGCTAGGTAATCCTGTGTCCTAATCTCCATATCTGAAAAAGTTGCACGTGCCAGTTTTTTAATAGCACGGGAAAAATCTGTAATAGACTCGTCATCGCGTTTAACGCGCCCGCGTAAGCGTAAGCTACTAAATCGCTTATGCTCAGGGGGGGCTACTCTCTTTCTGAGTTCCTCTACTAAGGTCTGAAAATTAGATTTACGGTCTGCAGGAATAGAATGATACTTGTCTAGTGCATATTTTGATAAGTGTATCGGTAACCTGTCTAACTTCTTCTGATCAGACCAATTAAGCCCTTTAGCTATCCTATTAAACTTCTCTAAGAAGTCTGAGAAACTATCTTGTGGCTGTCCTTCGAAAATACCTATCATGGCCTCTACACCAGAAAGTACTGGTCTCTCATCTTGTACTTCTTTAATCTGAGCTGTTAATAATGCTAAGGTTTCACTCTCTTCTTTTATGTTATTCAGTGCTATCTGCGCCTGTTCCTCCAATTTTTGAATGGATCTGTTCATTTGCCTACTACCTCTTTCCTCATTTTGATTTCCTGAACTCGTCATTAAATGCTTGGCTTCGTATAGTAAGACAACAAGAGTTAAGGTCTAACTGATACTATGTTAGGATAATGGTTGAAATTTGATAGAATACCACCATACAATATGAATTAAAGTCTGACTGAATATCCCAGGATAGTTATTATTAATGTCTGTGTCAATATCGCAAGATAATAACTTACGTTATTTCAGAAAAAGGAGCCCTGATATCCAGAAATCCACTTGTTTCGGCACCAAATCTTGCAACGGATCAGCGCCTGGGCGCACTAGCCAAATGGCAACCACACTAGTCCAACTAACAGCCCAGTCCACACGTTAGCACTTTACTAAAAGGTCACGGAATTGAAACGCCAATTACCAGCCAAACACAAGTCACAAACCGCCCTTTTCTTACGAAACACCACATTAAATAATCTGCATTTTTTCCCAGATATTTTGGCTACGTTTTTTGAAGAAGTTAGGTTACGGTTGCTTTTAGTCTTTGCACTGAGTCTTTTTTTGGGAATTTCCACAAGCCAACGAAGAACAACATTTTAGGTTGACCTTCAGACCGCAGTTTTTAGATTAACAGATTAAGACTGACTTTTTGAAATTCATAAATAATTCGCAGACAAAATGTATTTATGTTTCTTGACATTTAGATTGTAGGTATCAGTGACATATGTAACATTTCTTGTTGAAATCAAGTACATTACACAAAAATCCGCAAAACTTAACAACTACAACAATGATTTTGTTCAAAATTTGGGATAAATTGGCAAACTTATGTGTCTACTTTATGCATAAATTTCAAAAAATTTTGTTAGCTTAAATTTTGCATTACATCAATTTCATTTACAGAATTTTGTAAAAATGCACTTCCGTGGATAAAATCACAAGTCTCAATGTTGCAATCTTTTTATGCGTTATTTTACATGTTTTTTTGACAATTTTTAATGTGTCAATTTTTTTATTTGTAATAATTTGGCCTATTTCGTGAAAAAATTAGTTTCAAACATTCGTAAATTTTTCAAAATTTGAAAAAAATCAAAATTGAAGGTCCGTAACTTCTTTTTTGAATCATATAAATGCACCAAACTTAAAAGCATTAAAATTTACCCTGTAATTGGCTATGTTGGTGTAAAGAATGAATTTAGTTGGAATTACACTGTCAATTTTACAAGCAAAACATGAAAAATACAAAAATTCACGGAATTTGACTACTTTAACAGTGTCTGTTGACTAGCTTGTAACAGATGTGCATACGTGTAGTTTCAGTCAAGTTCTTTAACGTGAACAAGCTCGTTTGCTGAGCGAGAAGTTGCTACATTGTGACCGCTACAGTGAGACTTGAGTGTCAATATTCCATAGGTAATATTAAACGCGGCCGTTAATTGCGGATAAAAAGATTTTTAATTTCTAATCGCCGCACACATTTAATGCTGAGTAGCTCCAAAGCTTTACTGGTGATTATAAAAAATGTTAGTTAGAAATTGATACATTTTTAAAAATCACAGCTAATTTTGAAAAAAAGGAAGACCTCACCGAGATTTGAACTCGGGTGACTGGATTCCTAATCCAGAGTGTTAACCACTACACAATGAGGCCACGAAAACAATTGTTTATCTGATGAATATAGTATGTTTTTAAGTAGCACTAACTGACAAATACGATATGTAAATGTTCTTTACCAGATTATTGATGTTGACAACTGTAAGGCAAGGGTTGTATATAAAATGGCGTATATATTAGGCCTAACTCTCTAATAAAAGCTTTGCGATATCAGTCTTACTTGTGATTTTTGCCTGTCACAAACTCACAATTCACAACACCTTGCTGCTTACGTACATCCGGTATCGTCATTTGCATAGAAGTCATTAAAAGTTTTTGACCAAGGCCGGTAGCTCAAATGGTAGAGCGTCCGTCTAAGAAACGGAAGGTTGATGGTTCAATTCCACTCCGGCTGTTGCTTTTTTCTTTATTCAATACCTATTCTCAGTTGCATCGTCTGTCGTCTGTCCGAAGTTCAAGCGAATGATTGACCTACCTACCCTTCTAGTGTTATTTAACACTGGAAATTCGACCAACCTGGAATAACATAAAAACCTGGGATTCTGAATATAGTATATACGCGGCCCCTAGGGGCCGCGTAAAAAGACTATTAAATTAAATTAAATTAAAGGCTATTAAATTGATTGAGTTAAATTGACTATTAAATTAAAGGCTATTAAATTGATTGAGTCAATCAAAAGTTATAACACGTTATAAAAACTGTCGAAAACGTCACTACTGTGAGGCTTCATTTGGGAGACCCTCCCTTACTCCCTTATTCACACTTAACTTACCTTTTACATATTCACATTTATGAATACACGCTCAATATATTTTATCGTTATATACGTACTTGGCATCTCTTATGTGCGTGTACGCTTAGTCAGTGTTAGTTGTAATATAGCCTGCAGGATTATTGTTCAGTCGGTGCGTAGTCGTAGGCCTGTGCGGCGGCCTTTGTATTCAGTTGTCTCGTTATTCTAACCTGTTGTCAGCCGAAATGGCCTTTAATAAACATCCGTTTTATTCGTTCGTACGCGTTCTTGGTGGGCAGTATAGGCCTAGTGGCCCTGCCCATTTAGTCTCATTATCCCCGGGCACTAGCACCGAAATTTTGGGTACCCCTCCCCCTTGTAATCAGACCCCTGCCCTAGTACAACTCATTTTTGACCCCCCCTCCCTCGCAAAAATGACAAAATTTTTACCTTTTTTGACACAAAAAAAACTATTTTGACAATTTTTGGCAGAATCTTTAGTAAAAATCGCTTAAATTTCACCAAAAAAGGCCGATTTTTTCAAATTATGGCCGAAATTTCTTTCTCCACCGGGGCCCTGCCCCCTCTTTTCTCCTTGACGGGACCCCCCCTCCCTCCCCCGGGAACGAACTTTTTTGGGGCGGGGTCTTCCCCCCTCCATCCCAGCAATACGTAGAGCTCAGTTACGTATTGCTATATGCATATGCATTAGCGTCTTAGCGAATCATATCAAAAATGTGTACACGAAACACACTGCATATACTTTTTAGGGAAATAATAATAGCACGTATTAAAGTTTTTGTAAAATTGCTCGGGTTGACTTGCTGAGTTTCTGTTTGCAGGCTGTTGTCACGGTAACGGTGCCGGATAATGCCGGGACGTCTGGATCCGCTGACGCTGATAAGACCAGTTTTGTTATCAGCTGGGAAAAGGAGCATTCGTTGGAGTTGGATTTTCAGAAACAGGGCGATAGTTTTCAGATGAGCGGTGGCAGTTTCAGATACACACTCACGGAACAAGAGTTTCCGGGTGCTGCTGACAAAGGTGGGTTTTTTGAAGTTTTTCTTTGGTTTTATTCGATTGAATTTCTAATATATTAAGTGTGCATTTGAAAACCACACATAA
Organism: Trissonchulus sp. WLG1_4; assembly: GCA_030248245.1. Classification (NCBI taxonomy): domain Eukaryota; kingdom Metazoa; phylum Nematoda; class Enoplea; order Enoplida; family Ironidae; genus Trissonchulus; species Trissonchulus sp. WLG1_4. The sequence goes on along the minus strand of JASANF010003182.1, from coordinate 23,306 downwards.
AAGCAAAGTGTGCGTTTCACAGCAATGCAGCTTACCGAGTATTAAATGCAGCCTTGTGCTCGCATTTAGTTTTATAAATTGTTGTGCTTCTCAATGCTAATGGACAATGTAGCCAACGGGCAAAGGTGAACAGAAAGACCAATAAAATAGACACCACACATAGTCAAGCAAAAATATGCCAGTTATTAACATTAGCTGCCGCATAGTTTCGAACAGAATCTCATTCAAACAGCTGTTCTGATCAACTGTAGTGCAGTGTTTGGCTTGTTTCAGGTGCAAAGAAAACCAGCAATTTCGGACCGTCGGCTGAACTATCGGCGAAGGTTGGAGAGAGCTTCAAGTGCAGCAGTCCGAAGACCATTTCCAGCACAGACGGTTCGGTCATACTGACTCTCAGTAAAACACAGCTGCAGCCCTTTCAAGTGAAGGACGGTGTTTTTTCGGGTGAGATTTGGCCCTTTAAATTATTGTAGTTTTATGCAAACACGTGTCTAACTTAGACACTGAACAGCGTTGAAGAATGGCAACCATTTCGTTTGACAAGACAAGCCTTCTTACTTATTTATTTGCGAAACTGAATCAGTATGTTTGCTCAGATTTAGTTAAGCAGAGCAAAATAATGATAGGTGTTCACTGTTCATACGGGAGACTGGTCACCCCGCTAACCCCTTTAATCTGACCTTTCTCCAATAAACATAAAGCGCCCCAAAAATATAACTGGCTAGCACCGTACATTTAGTTAGTACCCACCTCCATATCGTTAGAAAGGGATTCACACAATTCACCGAATGCTACAGTACGTCTCGAATAGTTTGACATGCTTATTCTATTGATGATTATTATTTTTTAGTATAGCAAAAGCTTCCACAATCTGTTGCTAGATGTTAATAACAATTAATTAACTAATTTAATGGCATAATTATAAATTTGATGCGGTATTTCAGATCCCTCCGTTTGCGAGGAGGATGGCGGTAACAGCACCACTGCGGGACCGACCACTACAGCCGCCCCCAAAACCACCACCACCAAAAAACCCAAGCCAACCACCGAACCACCGACCATGGGGAACTGGACCGTCACTCAGGACGACTGGACCTGTATCCATTTCGATGCCGAGGTCACCATCTATTACTCCCACAATGTGACCAAGGATCAAAATACTGTAGGTTTTTGGGCTGATTTTTGCGCTTACAGAAACAGGATGGCTAGTAGTGACAGAATTTTTGAGGACTTGTAGGTTTAGGTAGCTGGAATCTTAAGTGGGTGGGTTACATACTCCCCCCTTGGTCTGCCTATTTTGGTTGCATCCGCCATCCCCATTTCGGTGGTGTTTTTTGCAACTGAGCATTGCACTTGTGATAGGAGGCAGCAGTGCATGCAAATTTGACTTGTGTGTACGCGTTTGTATATCGAGAGACAAAGACATAATATATTATATATTATAAAGTGTACTCTTGATTTGTTAAATTTTAATGCTATACATAATTGCTTTATGTTCACCATCATATTTAGTTGTATTTCATGTGAGACTGTAACAGAGATTTTTAGAGAGTAGTTTTTTAGAGAGATTTTTATAGTTATTAATTAGAATATTAATCCTAGCTCTAATCCGGTTGATAACTAATTGCGCACAATTTTTTTAAAATATTTTCTTGCAGACGTTGGTCCACGACAAGCTGGTGATTCCCCCGCATAACTCCAGTGTGCTGTCTGACCAGAGCACGTGCTCTTATGATCCCAAAACGAAGAATGTGACCGGGGATGAACAGACCATTGCCATCGAATTCCACACGGACTATGTGTTCTCTGCCACCTTCTCCAATGCCAAGAATAAGACCAGTGCCGCCGACGGCTCACAGTATATGCTGTATAAACTCTGCTTTAAAGGTACGTTGGGACGGCTGCTAGTGTAGACTGCATATAGGTGGAGAGGTTTATATAATAAGGTTTATTTGTGTATTCAGATTAACTGGCTTTTGGACATGAAGTGAGTGGCTTAGTGATATATTTTTCACACCAGAACTCACTAAAATCTGGTTCGCGCTTGTCCGTATGAAGACAGAGATAGGCGCCAGCATACATGTAACGGGGAACTTAGTCGAAATTTGAGGAGGGGCCTCTCCCATACATGTACACAGTGGCGTAGCCAGAAAAAATTTCGGGGGGGAATGACTTTTTGATTTTTTTGAAACGTGTTAAAATGCGCTTAATTGCTATTTTAAGGCAAAAAGCGACACATTAGCATTTTTCGGTCAGAAAACAATGCTAATTTTCGACCAAAGCAGCATTGAACGTAAAATTGCTGCTAAAAATAACGAAAATTACAAAAATGGTGGGCCGGTAAGGGGTCAGAAGCTAGCAAAATTGCAAATTTTCCGAAATTTTTTGACATTAAAAACTGTACATTTACTGGAAAATGTCATTTTTGTAACAATAAAACAGCTAAAACGATACACTATACAGCGCACAATGCAACTACATACATACGTACATGCTTTCGCGCAAGATAAAAGCAAGGAACACTAAGCGAAAGAGTTGCAGGGGTCTGGGGGCGGCCGCCCCCAGGAAAAAATTGGGGAAATTTTTGATTTTTAGGCCAAATTTGGTCAATTGGAGACGTATCGGAAATTTTTTCCGGTCGGACCATAAAAACCAAAGGGGGGACCCTTGTGTAAAATTTCAGTCGGAAAAAGTTTCGGGGGGGGGGGGGGGGGAATTCCCCCATTCCCCCCCCCCCCCTGGCTGCGCCCCTGCATGTACATGGGGTCTCGGTCTGGGGGGGCTTGTCCCTAAATTTTCGAAATTTTAGGGAGGGCTTGTCCCGACGTTTTGGGGGCTTGAACGGACAAAAACGCAAAAATTTCGACTTTTTGCCTAAAAAGGGGAAATTTTCCGCAAAATTTGCCCTTTTTAGCAATTTTTCCGCTTTTTGTTCATTTTTGAAGCATTGTACACCTTTCTGGGGGCAGTTTTTGAGTTTTCGGGCACTTTTTTCAGCATGAAGGAGGGGGGCTTGTCCCGGAATCTCAAATCTGGGGGGGCGGGGGGGGCCCCCCCAGAACCCCCCCCCATGATCGACGAAAAATACCTCAAGTCGCAAAAAACTGCCATTTTGACTAAATTTTGCCCAAATTTTTGGGCTTAGTGATGAAACGTTAGATATTATAAGATTAAGATATCATGTAAAGCCCATGTAATCATGTAACTCATACTTGTCCTTAAGAACATAGGGACAGGGACAAGGACAATTTGCGGTTTTTTGTATGCACACTGAAAATGAGCCCCACTTTCTTCGTGCAAAAAACTGGCTAATTTAGCCTCATAGTTTTTTGCGACTGCTTGAGGACGAAATGATAGGCCAAGCATAAGGACAAGTATGAACCGGGCTTAACGGGGCGAAACTTTTTGGGGTCCCTCTCCAGCCAAGTTTGGGGAGCCTCATCCCCTAATCGACAAAAAGTACCCTAAATTTTGCTAAATTTTGAAGAAAACAAGTGCCATTTCTTCTAACGTTACTCAGATTTCCAGCCCCCCCTGACTCTGTTTTAGGATTTTCGGAGAGGGGTGTTCCCCTTTCTTCCCATCGTACATGCTAGGTCGTGTGTGAACCGGGCCTTACATTTATGCTGTGTTGTGTGTGTGTGTGTGTGTTATGGTGTGTATACGTGTATATAATATTTGCAGTGGGCCCCGACGAGGAGTACTGCAGCGACCAGCAGAACAGCATCTTCTCGGCCGTGAACGAGTCGTTCCAGTGCGGCTCCAACCAGAACTACACGCTGGCCGACAACGTGATCGTGCAGATGGCCGATGCGCGCATCCAAGCCTTCATGCACAACACCGCAAAGTTCGGAACTGGTAAGGCGGGGTGAAGGGGGTCATTGAACCAAGGCCAGACTGGGTTAAGAGTTAAGACCATACGTGGGCAGCTAGCCAATTCTGGGGGGTGAGCCACCGGGGGGGGGGGGGGGGTGGCGTGCGGGGTGCGGAGCAACTTTTCCGCTCATGTTCCGCTTCGTGAGCTGCTTCCAAAACATTCTGGGGTGGCTGAGCTTGCCATGTATGGTTGTGATTGAATAATGCAGGGTTAACCTGATCAAGAAGGGCTAATAACGATCATTTAGTATGAACGAAATTTTTTGGGAAATTTCTGCACAGTTTCATAGAGAAATTCCTATTTTACGCATAGCTACGTATGCCTTATAGCATTGATACGAATATGGATTATAGCGGCTGTAATATGATGTGAGTGTCCCTGTGTCACCCTGACAATAGCAGAGAATCTAAAATAATATAACGTCTTTTTTTGCGATTAAGAACACTGTTATAACTTGGTTTTAAGTAACTATTGTTTTGCAAGAATTGTGGTTGTTAAGTAACTAATGCTTTGCAATAATCGAATTGTTGGTATTTTTTGTGGTATGACTACTTTTCGTCAAAACTATCATAAATTGACCAAAAAGGTAGCATGTTAAGAATTTCACCTTGGTATCGCAGATTACTAACGCTTTTCGATAAACTAGAACAATAATTACAGTTGAATAATTTGTTATGATGTCCGTAAGGCCTTAAAAGATGCGTAAATGCGTAATGTATTAGAATATTATTAAATTATTCATGACTAAGTTTTAAACGTTTAAATTTTGAAATTGTAAACTATTTCACGAACTTCTAGCCCCTGTTTTCCACTTTTAATTTCAGCACACAAATGCAAAGCTGACAATGAACAAAACGAGATTGTGCCGATTGTGGTGGGAGCGTGTCTGGCCGCCTTGGTCATTTTGGTGCTGGTGGCCTACCTGATCGGCAGGGCGCGCGCCAAACGGGCCTCAGGCTATGAGAGTGTCTAAATCTGCACTACATTGCTCCCTGTTGCTGTTGCTGTTTTTGTTGTTGTTGAATGCGTATGCTGTGAAATCAAACTTTAAATTGAGAGGGCTGGATTTATTATTCTATTAGATTAACTGAAATTTAAAGGTATGTAGTGGAAGTTTTATAAATAAAAGAAAAGTCAAGAAATCTGTAAGTTAATTATTCGCTTTTGAAAATCAAAATTTAGTTTCTATAGCGTCTGTTTTGTAACAGCTAGTAATGATTTTGCTACAAGACTAGATAGGTTTAAATTTTAGACTGAAATGATTGTAATTTCTTGATATTGTTGATCACAAAACAATCACTATTTGCTTTACTGTAAGCCTTTGCTAAACACAGTGTGTGGTATTCAGAAAAATTTCGTGTGTTTTTTGTGCTAACTTACTGTAAAATTCTGAAGTTTTAGGTCACCATTAAATATTTTTTCGCACTATTTTAACTAAAATTTAGACTCCAATAATATTGAGCCCAGCCGAAAACGTTACCTCATATTTTTTAAATTTACGTAACATTTAAAATGATTTTAACATTTTTAGCGGTGGTGACAAAGTTATTGTTGTTCCCTGTGTCCTTCTGTTTTCTATCTTTTCCAGTTTTCACATTGTTTTTGAATGCCTCAATATGTACGTGTGTACTGTACTACTGTTTTAACACATGCATACGTAATACTGCAGTTTCAAGGTGTCACGTATAATTTGTACTAATACGACATCAATTGGCGAAAATTTCCTTTTGATTTTGTTAACGGGTTTGATCTTATACATAGAATTAATATTTTGGGCCCGTTTCTTAAATTTTTTTCAACGAGCCACGAATTTGTTTTATTTAGTAAAAAATTAAAAATTAAATATTCTGATCAAAAGAAATCGGTCCAATAATTCATGTTATGCGATCTTGTAATTTTGTCATCATTATGCTGCGATTTCAGAATGTTGATAATTAGCTTATGGAAATGACATTGTTGTGATTTATACATAGCAAATTGGTTATATACTGGATATTTAGACAGCCGTATAGTATGTCTAGCTAGGCCAAAATATTTGCTAATGTAAGTTGTTTGAAAACTCCTAGTATGTGGTCATGATTAATTTAGTACGTATATAATTTGTCATCGACGTTGAAGTAGAAATTAGTAGAATACTGTAGTTTAGTCAAGAAAACATGTTAAACTGGGGTTTCTTCAGGTGCGCATACAAAATTGCCGAAACGGCTGTTAAAACTACTGTTTTTCCGTACGTATGTGTACGATTATCACTGTATTTTTGGCTGTAGCTGTGTAGATATATAATACCAGGAATTCATTAACAATTGACCAAACTTCGTGATAAATTTTGAAAGATTTAGAATTGATATTGATTTTAATTTCATAAATTTATTATAAATAAATAGATTAATGGATGAATTCCTGTTTTTTAATTATTCCAGTGTGCCTTTCCTGAATAATTATTTTACTCATATTTGTGTTTGCTAATGTTGTGTGTAACCTTATAAGAAGTTCCAAAGTTTTCTACGAACTATGAGTAATTATTGAAGTTTTTTTAAAAAAATGAGTTTCTAAGAACTACATTTTTTGCTTTTGTGCATTAGTAATGCTGTGTAAGTCGGGTTTAGTTATTTTGTTAATCATGTATCATAGTTTTCACTATACATACGTATATACTCTCTTCGTTTTGCATTTGTTGCAATTAATTAGCATGAATGGGGTTTTGAATTAAAGTTAGTCTAATTTCAGTTTATTATCATGATTAATACTTTTGAATTATTAATTTTTCCAATTCTCAATTTCCTATAAATTTAGCATATTTTTTTGCACATGACTCAGTGTTTATCTGTTAGTAAGCATGATTTACTTTTTATAAGCGTGTGCACTTGGTATAAAATCGTAAACAGACAATTACCGTTGCCATGGCTTTACGCTTGGTTCTCATTTTCGTAGCACGTGCACACGGATATTATTGTATACATAGCGAAAAATCAAGCTGCGTTTTTGTTCAGGGTACGCCCTATAAATTGCATTTTGGTCGATCATAAATACAGCTAAATGTCCATTCAGAGAATAGACAACGCATCCTGTAGATTGTGTCGAGGTTTAGTCAATTTAGTCAAACGGTTGTAAGTATGAATCGACCCTAAAACGAGCAAGAATTATATTACTTGTTATTTAGTATATATTATATTTCGCAGTGTAGACCTGTGTGCACATGATATACTGTTTTGTTTAATTAATATGCAAATACGTAGCACTTGTGACTTGCAATTGTAATCTATTTTGACTGGAAATTCGTGTTTCCTGTTTTTCTGGTTTCGATTTCGCTAATCAAATCAAACCGAGTCGAATATATTTTTAAAAAAGTTGTATACGATACAAATTTGGCAAAGGTTTGTTAAACTTTGTGGCCTGTATCTAATGAATATAGCTAATTTGTATTAATGTATATTATTGTACTATGTTTATAGCATTCAGCATTTTATACTATCGTGATGTCTGTGATTTGTATTGACCTAATCGTGATCGAGTAGGAAAATTATTTGTTGTTAGACCGAAAAAACTAATAAGGCGTGCTGATATCATAGTGTATAATCCGGTTCATTCTTGTCCTTAAGGACACAGGGACAGGGACTAGGACAAATTTTGGTCAGCTGCTGTGAAGGATTGACGCATTGGTTCGGCTATTTTGTGAACGATAGCTAGAGTGAACTTGGTTCATGCAAAAGCACATTAAGCCGATCACCGGCCAGTTCTGGCGGAATTCGCGACGAAACAATAAGGACCAATACGAAACGGGATTAGTAATGGCTCATTTATTCAGTAGGGCATACAGAACGGGCGTGTAGATGTAGACAAAAAACTAACTTCGTTTACGGTTTCGGTATAGAGAATTTAAACATTCAGATTGGTTGTTTGTTACATTTGATTGCTTAAATCCTTAGTTTTTAAGTGTGTTGCCAGATTTTACGCCTATATGAATATTATTTTTGAAATTTCGCTTATATAAGCATAATTTCAGAACAAATTTATTTAAACATGGTTATATTATGTGAAACCTATCGCGGTCAGTTCAAATTACAGTATCGTTAGAGTTGTGTCGGTCATTCAATTTTCGCGTGATTTGTATGTATGTATTACTGTTTTTGTTATAGCATAGGACGTGTATTTCAAAATTCCTTCTTTTTTTGCCAGTGGTTTTTTAACTAACGAAATGTTGTCTAGAAGTGCCGAAATAGTGCTTGAAATTGTCTGTTGTTGGGTTACCGTTGCGTATATTTTAAAATGTAACTTTTGAAAATAAATAGTTTATCCGTGTTCGATTTTATCGTGGCTGCATTTTCGGATGAATGAGCGAGATTGGTTGAAGCATTGTTTTTGTATATATATCTATAAAATTTAGTTATGGCGAAAATAAGCAGCTCACTGGAACATACTATTATCGAGCAGTAGAACCGCAAATCCAAGTGAACTGTGAGCAAAAATATATACCCATAAAGCCTTGTGATTCGTTGACAAGGGCCACAATATTATTTTATGAACTGCAGTAAGTCTGGGGACGGTTGAAAAATTACTACCTATCTGTGTAGCCTATACGGCTAATGTCGAAGGGGTTACACTAGAGTTCTGCCACTAGCAAATTTTGCGGGCCGGGCCCGGGCCGCGTCGACTAGCGCGCTTCCGGGCCGGGGCCGGGGGCCTATAGGCCCGGGGGCCCGCGGGCCGGCCCGAGTAGGCCCGGAGTCCGCGGGCTGGCCCGGCCCAGACTTCAGCAAGTGAGAAAATGCATTGTGTGTGCGTCTGAGTGTAGTATAAGTGCCTGCGCACTTATAAAAATCAATATATATGCAATGAAGTCATTGTTCATACGTTGCTGAAGCTCCAGACGGCCGTGGGCTTCCGAATTTCTAGGCCCAGCGGGCCGCCCGCTACGGCCCGGCGGGCCGCGCACGGAATTTTACGGGCCGGGCCCCGGGCCGGGCCCATTTCTAAAAAATCTCTCCGGGCCGGGGCCCACTACAGGCCCGGGCAGAACTCTAGGTTACACCGCGTGTACGTACACGCTAAGTAACGGTTACTGCTATTATCTACGTTTACACGCTAAGTATCCTTGTAAACGGTTTCACGGTTAGTATGTGTGTGAACGGTTACACGGTCAGTATGCGTGTAAACGGTTACACGGGACAATGCTGAGCTGTCAGAACATATTATGTGTCTTTATGTATCTAAAAGAATATGTACAGCTCTCACACACACAGTACACGCGTGGCAAATCACTTCGCACGGTTGGAATCGAATCCAGCAGCCCGAAATCGGAAAACAGATAGTGTGACCGGTTACAATATCCGTTTAGAGTATCAGAATCAGGTTACACTATCGTTTAGCGTAACCGTTTTACAATATACATTCAGAGTATCAGGTTACACTATCCGTTTAGCGTAATCGGTTACACTATCCGTTACTGTAGAGTGTAGAGTAACCATTAACCAATTACATTATCCGCGGTTTCCTGCGTTTCGTGTACACGCTGTAACCGCAGATAGTACCCAACCACTAACCGTGTAGACGGTGGACGCTTTAGTTTAGCTTACTGTGTACACGGTTATCAGCGTATATACGATCCGTTCCGTGTAACCGTGCCCAATGCGCAACCCTACTGCCTAGTTGGAAAATTTCAACTGCTACACTCCTGGCCTCAAATAGTGTACTTCGTTCGTGCGTGCGTGTGCGAGTGACCTCGAGTGTGCGTGCGAGTGTCGTGTGGAAAAATTTTCGAGTGAAGTCAACCTAGGGTCACTGCTCGTATGTAGCATACGCGTAAATACATACGTGCTTAGGAATTTAGCTTGTTGCAGGCTACGTACTTGCGCATATGTGCTAGGTCAAAGGGTTAGCCAAGGTCACAAAACTTCACTCGGACCACTCCAACTTTTCTCGCTGAGGTAATTCATTACAACTGCGAGTGAACTTGGAGTAGACTTCGTGTCAACTCCGAGTGAAAGGACACTATTTGAGGCCAGGACTGTATGCTAGTGGATCTGTTTGTCGATTGTATCACTTCAAGTTACGTATTCACCTGCTATTTCACCAATAGCAGCCAGCAACAGCGAGTGATGGAAAACCATAAAAATACAAAAACTGTGGCGGGTGATCGCCTTCTGTGCCATATACAATGTACCTAAAACCGTAAAACCACCTTTGTGAAATCCAACCCTTGTGTTTGTGTACGCTCAGTACGTTTACACGCGACAATTACTCAGGTTGTTTCTAAACTAAATATTTTTACTAAAACAATACGCGTTTTGCCAGGGGCATGTACTAGCCACTAGCCAGTAATTATCCAATAAAATTTTCTAACCAGCATTAGCCAATCAAATGATTGGAGGAGGGGCTTAACTGGTTCCAGACGGGTGTCTTACGGTAGCTGCAAAGAGGCCAAATTGGTTAAGCTTTAGCTTCCCGGTCACATCTGTTCAGTTCAGTATGCCTCTGAGTGGTTCTTTCAGCATTGATACTTTGATAAAAAAAGATGCCGAATCCAGTGGTGATTTTACTATCGAAACGAATGAAGCAGTTCCGGATCCGGGATTCATTCATAATGCTGAGCCACCCCAGATCGGTTCCTGTCCCAACTCGGCATTCGACCTGGTTTTGTCTGGGAACTGTCCCGCGACAACAAGCTGCCGCATGGACTTCGCATGCCCCATTTGGTGCTCCCCCAACACTTCTGACCTTTTGACCCCTGTGGCCCAACCTTCTATGGCCTCTAACCCTTGGCTTGCAGCACCTGTCACTTATGATTACGCAAGTATGTTCATGTTGGTGTAATGTAGTTGCTGGGTCAACCCTGAGTTAAGTTATCCGTATTAGATTTTAAAAGTATTAGTTTAAGGTGTTTTTTATCTATTTTAATAAACTTTCAGTTGAAGTTAATGCAAGAGGCTCCAGTTATCGTTTGAGGTCACGGTTTCATATGTATTTATAAGCGTAAGCCTTAGTGCAGGTAATCACACAATGACATAGTATTTGCGTAGAATCACGGTTCCTGTAGGGGTGTAGGGCGCCATTAAATGGTCCCGAATAAATAATTTTCGGTACGCTTTTGTATTGTGACTTTCACTGCAACCACTATATGGGAAGTCACTCCATGCCAAAAGAGTGGAACGACTCTGAAATTGTCGTAAGAAGCGACTCAGCCCAACCCAATTTATCAGTGATCAGACATAGAATCTGCTATGAAGAGTGCATAATAAGAAAAGTATGACACTCGACCAATTCTGGCCTGAGTTTACATTACATCGTGAGACCATTATCTCCCAAAACAGGCCACGAATTGGACCATAATGTACCACCCCCTTCACAGATGGGACCCCGGTCCACGAGGGTCTGGTTTGTGGGGAGGCGTACCCCTGCCACGTTGGACCAACTTTAAACTTTCTTGCAAACATTTTCGACCCGTATTAACAGCTTAACAATATCAGAAACGTTTGATTTAACTGATCGCGGTAGAAAATTGTTTAAATTGTGGCTAAACTTTTTGAAACTAAAATTTTGTGAAGTCTCAGAATTGATCGCCGATCCTAGCTTTTTCAGAGTTTCAGCCTGCCCTAAATTGTTCGGGCCAATGTTTGTAGCGGTTGATCGACCGGATTTGACCTGCCTGACTGTAATCTATCATTACTTTAAAATATCAGTATGTGGCTTGCTTTTTTCGTAATTTTACTGGCTAAACTAACATGTGGCTGTAAGTAAAGCTAGGATTTTACTTGTCTTTAAGAGCATAGGGACAGAGACAAGGTCAATGTTCAGTCAGCTAATGTGATGAATTAACTGAAACGTTCAACTCGTTTCGCTGGATTGTTTCCTTAGCATCACCTAAGGACAAATCGATATGGACAAGTATAAGAACGAGTATGAACCGGGCTAAAGGGCAACATTATATCTCTTGATTATATGTAACACGTATAGAATATATTGTTTTGATGCTCTACATTTCCTGAAGTATAACGTCTTAGAATGGTTTTAGCGCTGGACTGGTTTAATGAATTGCACCCATTCAATAATCAATCTGTTCTGTTCACATTAAACTCTTCTGATTCAGACATTCAAATTGTCTGAATTGTTTTGGTGTAAATAACGTGATTCTAAATAACTTGTTCCATTACCGCAGTTTCTGGTGAGGTTTGTTTGCATAAAGAATAAGCTATCGACCACCACTAGCTCATATGTTTAAGAGACTTGTCAGTTATTTTTGTCAGTTCTGCGTTTGAATTTAGTTTGAAAGTTTTCACTATAGCTGCGGTATACATAGTTCCTAAATCTCTTCTTCTTCTTCTTTTAGTGCCTTGTTTCGTTGATACGTTTGGTAATCATTTTTCAGCTCCGAGCAAAGCAAATACATACGTACAAAACAGCTTTACTACGCTTTTTGACCAAATTATTTTTAATAGCATCCGTGAAAGCTTCACAAAGCTTGGCTTAATTTAAAATCTATTTGCTGTGCGGTACATAAATTGCAGCGAAATGGTTATAATCCGCCCTAATGCTAAATTAGTGCTCCGAAGCTTGATTTAATCGCTGCATAATTACCCAAGGAGAAATACTCCAAAATTACCAATTTTCATTCGCTAAGCTCTAAAGGAATAGCTTTCGGTGAGGCACCTTAAACGGCCCCATTATTATCAACAGTACACAATATGGTACATACATATTATTTGTTGCATTACGTATGTATTATTTGTAGCTGCATTTTTGTTTGTGTATCAAAAGGACTAAAGGTTGCAGACTAAATTATCCACAAAAAGGCTTAATATTAGTTAGTTGAGCACATGGTCCGTGGTCGTATACTACAACTATACTTATATCATACCTGTCTTGAAATAACAGTGCAATAACTAACGACAATGACTAAGTGCACGCTGCTAGATTCACAGCGTGCCGTATAATTTAGTTATTGCACTGCTGTAGGCGTGCATCCTAGTTATTGCACTGTTGTTTCAAAACAGTTATAACATAAGTACATTATAATACTTTGTAGCGTGCACTCAGCAATCATTTGCACTGGCACGTGAAGCCCGCGTGCATAAACTCGTGCGCTGCGCGCACGTAACAGTGCGATAAATTACTGAGTGCACTCTACATCGTGCTATAACCTACACATATAATTATTTATTACATACGGATTGCATGGGTGGGACCCCCCCTCAAATCAGCGATGTATCTTGCTTTCAGGAGGGATCCCCCTCTCGTTTCAGGACACTACCAGCACAAAATTGGTAGTGATTTGAGAAGGGGGTATTACATAGATGTAGGTGCTGAACTTCTTGAATTGTAATTATGATTTGCCCCAATATGATTAGCTTTTTAAAACGTCACTTTCGATACAAATTAAAATGACTGAAAATTTGCCATTCCTAAGTAAAATTCGATAAAAATGGCACCTCGGCAAGATAACTGTCTTAAATTCAAGCTACAGATTGTTAAATTTAGTTGAGGCACCGTTGAGCTACGTCGTTTCGAAAATTAGACAAATTTTCCAATTTTGCAATTTCAATTTTGATGTCGTCATAAAATTTCCTTAAAGTTTAACTATCTGCGGCGTAGGCCTGTAAGGTGACATAAATTTATTAAAATGAAATAGTCGATAGTCGATAGACGCAAATTGCGCATATTAACACATTCGATAGCACTTATAGCTCAAATGACGCGCTGTTGCGCTTGCCTGTGTCGCTTACACGCGTTCGCTAACATAGGTAGGGTAGTTCCTTCTCTAGAAGGAACAAAAAACCGTTGAGTTTTATGTTATTTCGTCGTTTTCAACTTTCCTTCACAGCCATGCGTTTTTGAATTAAGGTGGTAGTGTCGCCAAAGCAGTTTTGCTACCGTTATTGACAAATATCGTAGACCAAGCACTATTTCTAAGCCAGATAAGGACATTAAAGATCATCAAAACGAGCGTGATATCAGAATCAGATTGGCCAGCTTGTGAAGTACACAGACGTACAAACTTTTGCCACAAATAAGAACAAGCAAAGCCCAATGCAAAATGTTCAATTGTAAGCCTATATTATCACTGCGTGAAAAGAAACCTGCTGGGCACCAAATAATAATCTTTTGAGCCAAACTGCAGTAAAATCGAGCTAAATTGAAGCTACCGCTCAGTTGTGAACTAAACGTTAAGCGGCAACAACTGCGCTAAGTTTCATTGGTGAAGTTCTCTTAAACCGATTTAAACAATTTAAGGCTTAGCTAAATAGGTTTTAGGCAGCCCTACGATCCTACTAAACACACAACACCAGTCTTGAGAGAGGGTGGGTCTGGCAAGGTAGAGACAGTGTTTTTTGCAACCCCCGGCCCGGACTACCACGGACCGCCTTCCCAACATTGGGAACCGTTTAGTAGCAATTGCCAATCACCTGCCAGTCAGGCACTCAGGCCTCGCAACAGACCATCTCTCTCCAGACCCGTCAGTTTCATTTGAAAATGCCGCAAAAGCATTTGTGTGATGTCAGGCTTACAAATGACGATTGGTCCAAGATATTGGTCGATAATTGTAGTCTAATGTCTGGCAGTAATTATTTGACACCATACAGCATTGGCCTAGTTTCTCAGTGAACGTACTATTTGAAATCAAAAGGCTTTTTTTGCAATCTGTGAGCGAAACTGCTATGGCGACACTACAACTCCAGCTAATCGTCAGCCAAACCGATTTGGTTCAGTCCACCGTTTGTTTTGTAAATGTGTAACGCGTTTAATGGATAGTAAATTAATCTTGCATTCGGAATTTGTGTGCGTAACGGTTTTTTATTTGTATGACACAAACTAGCAAAAACAATGGTAATGATAATTTTATGAATTGTGAGTGCTATCGTTCCCAAACGCATTTCGGAATGAGTAATACTGTACTTGCCTTAACCATGTACTGTAAGCCAGTAAAAGCCTATGGATTTTTTTCAAATAGTGGGCTGATTAGTGACTTCGTGGCCATCAAGTCTATTTTCATGTATAACATAGTTTAAAAGACAAATTATGGATCTAAATGTCTGTGTGAAACAGTGTGAGATAGTGAGCCAAATTAAAACTATAGTATCAATGTGAAACTACATATGTATTATGTGAACTTTCTGAGACCAAAAATTGCAAACTGACTAGTCGAATATGCAAATGAAGTGTGTACTACCTGGAAAACAGTGTACGTACGTTTTTATTACAGCATACAGTGCCACTGCCGAACAGACGCTTTTTACACACACACCGACGTTCACCGATACACGCACAATCGCATCGATCAGAACATACACAAACGCACACACAAATCCTTTCAAAATACACGTTATTATCCGACAGACTCATTCTAAAGAAGCCTGCTGCGCTGTGGCGCACAAACGCACACACAAATCCTTTCAAAATACACGTTATTATCCGACAGACTCATTCTAAAGAAACCTGCTGCGCTGTGGCGCAGCAGGAAAAAAGACAAATGAAGGTACGCTTTTCTTTTGCTTTTGAAATAAGCGTCTACATTTTTCCTAATTTATCATTATTGCTGTTACTACTTCACAGTTTACGTACAGCTTCACAGTTCAAACGAGTATTACTCCACAGCCGCTACAGCAATTTGCACTAAATTTTGTGTACATAAATTACAACTTATGTGCTATCAGTCTACAAACTAAGCAAATAAATTGATAATTGAGACGAAATTATCGAATGTGAATAAGTTTTCAAAATGTCATTTTTCCGACTTTGCGACTTCACTGCAAACTGTTTACTGGACCAATTTTGCTGAAACTTGGCCAAATTATTTGCCTTAACGTATACTTCGAAAACATGGAAAGAACAGTTTCAAACATTTTACTGAAGAAGTTTTCCAGTCACGTAAAGTCGACTGCTTTCGCGACACTACAGGCCTATTCACACGAGGGCGCATTTTGCTCCATAACGTACGCCATGGCGCATTGCATGGCGTACGCCATAGCGTACGCCATGGCGCATTGCATGGCGTACGCCATGGCGCATGAGCGGGCGCACACGCACACTTGCATTATGCATTGTGTGAAATAATGCAGCAGGCAGTGTGAAAATGGAATGCGCCCGCTCATGCGCCCTCTCATGCGCCCGCTCATGCGCCATGGCGTCCGCCATGGCGCATGGCATGGCGTGTGCCATGGCGCATTGCATGGCGTACGCCATGCAATGCGCCCGCTCATGCGCCCTCGTGTGAATAGGCCTTACCCCCTTAAATCGTATTTTGCTTATAATTATTAATACTTCAGTGCCCAGCTTGTTCCCAAATTACGTAACATTCTTCTACCATTTCCTACTTAAATTGTCTCGGCCAAAGTCTGTCACAAGTCGTTTAGAGTCTCATTTTGTGCATTTATCTTGGCCCATATGGCTGTGGCTCACTTTCCATTCCCGGGGCCATAAAGTGTTTGTTTAAGGGGGGTGTGTGTGTGGGTTTTTTTGTGGGGTTAGTGTAATATATAAAATCCACGATATCCCCCCCTCTTTTAAAAAAAAGTAAATTTTCTGAGAAAAAAGGAAAAGAAAACGACAAAAAAAAAATATTTTCTTTAATTAAAACCTTCTAAAAAATTAAAGGAAAAATTAAAAAAGTGAGAGACATGCTGGGGATTTTGACCCTTACAATACTGCAAAAATTATGCAGGCGTAAATGAGATGGGGGAAAGAATAGAAAAAAAAACCCGAAAACGCA
Organism: Trissonchulus sp. WLG1_4; assembly: GCA_030248245.1. NCBI lineage: Eukaryota > Metazoa > Nematoda > Enoplea > Enoplida > Ironidae > Trissonchulus > Trissonchulus sp. WLG1_4. The sequence goes on along the minus strand of JASANF010003182.1, from coordinate 6,729 downwards.
ACTACCACCTTAAGTGTTAGAAAATCATCACCCAATTTTGTCTTCTGTTAAACTGGTCTCTGGGGGGCCATTTTGACAGGTTCATGATTAGGTCCAGTAGCCACCCTCAGGGGGGTCCGAAAACTTGTCACCCGTAATTTTGGCCAACTTTCAGCTATATTTTCTCTGGCCAGCCATTTTCAATTAACTTTCTGATTGCCTTCCGCAGTGGCACCCATTTTTTGCCCGAAAATTGGGACCATCACAAGAGAATTTAGTTTGCCATTAGATTCACTTAAGAATCTTTTTCTGGCTGCTATTGTGGGCGCCTGTCGCGCTGTCAGGCAACTTGGGCTCAAGGGGAACTAATTTGACCCAATCATGGGACAATAAGAATAAGAAATTGAAACTGCCAAAAGCACATAATGGATATACCAAAAGACTGACTAAGTTTAACGCGGCCTGTATGTATGTGGGACATTTCATTACGACCGATTGCTCAGATTGTCTTATTGCACAAGTGTCATATTTATTGTAACTGCAAATAGGCGATTGGTTAGGCATTTGTTACATAAATTTATATATTACTAACCACTAGATTTTTCACTTACAGTTGTTACAATTGTAGGATTTGTAAATCTCAGTAACCGGGCCAAACCGGACACTATCAAACAAATTAGGCTAAGCCCTGCCAACCAGCAAACCAATTGCGCTACATTTAACTGTTATGGGCTCAGTGAGTAGACACCCCGCAGTTGCGATCTAGTTAGCAGTTAATACCACAATAGTGCTGCCTGTCAGCAGCGATAAGGGCGCTGTCTCTTCCTTTCAAATTGATGATCCATGAAATTGTCAAACAATCCTCCTGCATTTCGGTCGGAGCCTTGTCAGGGCCGAATAGCCATAATCCGGAAGCGTTTCACAGTTCTATTGGGTGGCCGACAGTTTTACAGTATTAATCATATTTATACATACCTATACGTCACTCCTGATGGATTAATATTATATGATTACTAATGATAATTAGTTTAAGGGGGGGGGGGAATAAAGTTTTTTTTTTAATTTTCTGTTCCCTCAATAAAAATAGATGTGAGGTGCTTTGTTGGTGTTTTCTTTGTAAAGAAAAAAAAAAAAAAGCAAGGGTGTGAATGTGTGGGTGTGGCTGTGTGTTTGTTTTTTTTTCGGGTGAGGGTGGTGTTTTTCGGGGGAAAAAAAAGATGGATGAGAGGTGTGTTAGTATAATAAAAAATAGAGGGGGGAAATTGTTGTGGTTATATTATTGTGGGAAAGAAGTGCGTGTTTCTCCGCCCCGGGTTAAAAAATAAAGAAATATAATTTATATGTCCCCCCCCCCCCCCTTAAATAGCGATACGTAAGGAAGCACCGGATTTCTACATACATACCTAAAAGACAGCTACAGTATCCCAACAGCACCAATCCTATAACGTTTGTGCCAAAATGAGCTTTATGTAAATGGAAGTAAAATTATGCATTCTTTCAAAAATACATAAAATTTCAAAAATTAATAGTCAAATACAATCGTATAATTTAATTATCAACATTTGCTTTTTTTCTTTATGCAGTTAAAGTCGGTCAGTTTTGAAGCTCTAGTGGTTCTCTAGAGAGAAGTTAAGCTTAGCTCATCTTTTAGCTAACATATGTTAGCTGACACAAATGCTAATTTGGCAGAAGAAATTCCAAGAATGCATTTTAATAAAGTCAATTTCGGTAATTGGGTCTTGCTCTTTGATCGTCTGAAGAAGTGTTAATTCATTTAATTCGCTGAGGGCGAGAATTAATTTTACAGCTTGAGTGAATTTGCAAATTTGGAAGACGGCCTTTTGGGTGATTGGACCCCAATTCTTGGTCTCATTTAATGAATATGTGACACATCAATTTGCTAATAATCAACTGTTTCGAGTAACACAACTACAGTAGGACATTGGACTGAAACTATGATGTGGTACGGTGATGTGTACCTACAAGATTATTACTTGATAGATCGACTTAGGTATATACATAATATAATTGTACCTACTAACATGAATTACAGAAATTTTCTCACAATAATTAGTTTTATTTTATAAGAAAGTCATGGATGTACATATATAGTGCCCAAGTGTGAAGCTGAACGATGTAGTTAGAGTTCTTCTCGGGCCTGTAGCGGGCCGCGGCCCGGCCAGATTTTTTAGAAATGAGCCCGGCCCGGGGCCCGGCCCGTAAAATTCCGGGCCCTGGGCCGTGCGCCCCCCCCCAGGCCTAGAAATCCGCAAGCCCAGCGCCGTCTCGAGCTTCAGCAACGTATGAACAATGAGTGCATTGGATATACATTGATTTTTACAAGTGCGCAGGCACTTACACTACACTCAGATGCACACACAATGCAGTTTCTCACTTGATGAAGCCTGTGCCGGTGTCACGGTGTAAATTTTCCCCCGGTGTAAATTTTCCCCCCGGAAAAATTACCCCGGTGTAAATTTTCCCCCCGGAAAATTTGCACCGGGGTAGATTTTCCGGGGGGAAAATTCACACCAACCATATAATTTGACTGTTTTGAACGTATTTTTTCAAAACTGGCGATTTTGGCGATACAGTTGTTTATTTTTACGTATTTTTATTTATTTTTAATATTTTAAATTTGCACCTGGGTTGATTTTCCGGGAGGAAAATTCGCACGAATCACATAATTTGACTGTTTTGAAATTATTTTTTCAAAACTGGCCATTTTGGCGATAAGTTTATTTTTATGTATTTTGATCTGTTTATTTTTAATAATTATATTTAATAGTTGCACCGGGGTAGATTTTCCAGAAGGAAAATTCACACCAACCATATAATTCGACTGTTTTGAACTGATTTTTTCAACACTGGTGATGTTGACGATATATACCTAGCTGCATCCTGCATTTTGCCTGACTTTCGTTCAGTGTAACGGCTATAGCCACAGCGGTAGCTGCGACTGATGTTTATACGATATGGACGGGGCTACCGCAACGATAGCGAATTTGGCTAGTATAGACAAGTCTTGAAATCGGCACGTGTCGCTGCAACTCATCACCAGGGGCAATTGTGGTGATTTTAAGAGTCGATTCATAATTTGTAAGCACATAGGGACAAACGGATGAAAGGACGTCCAGTACTGAATGTCAGAATGGCTGATCGATTCATACTTTCGGCCGGTCAGCCGTATATGCCCGTTCATCCGTAATAAACGGCATAATTTCGTTTTGTCTTAGGTATAGCCGGCAAAGTTAATTTCAATTCAACTCTGCTGAAATTTTAAGGCATCGGACAATCAAACAAAGTATGAATCGCACCATTGTCCGTATGCCTGTAGGTGCGTTTGTCTGTATTAAGGCCGGTTCACACGAGGCAACGCGCAGGCAACGCGATTTTCAAGCAACGCGCGTCGCTTGCGCGTTGCCTGGTGGTTGGTTGCTTGAAAATCGCCTGCGAATTGCCTCGTGTGAACCGGCCTTTAACTTTTTATTACCAAAAGTAAAATGATTGAAACAAATAGTTCTAATACCGCTGGTAAAGTCGTTTCGTTATCCGTTACGCTGTTCTGTTTGGAAGCGGAAGCATTCGAGTCTCTGAAGGGACTTAGGTAGACATTGTTTTTGTTATATTGTATCGAAAATTTTCGACGAAACATGTACATCAAAGAAAAAACAAAATTTATTCCAAGCAAGTTTTCTTCATTTATGATCAAAATAGTCGAACAATTACTCGCCAAAGTCACTCACTCACTACCCTAAATATGTACCTTATAAATTAACCCCTTTTTGCAAATTTTAAATATTCAAAATAAATAAATAAAAATAAATAAATGTATCACCAAAATGGCCAGTTTTGAAAAAATAATTTCAAAACAGCCAAATTATGTGGTTGGTGTGAATTTTCCTCCCGGACAAATCCACCCCGGTGCAAATTTAAAATATTTATTAAAATTAAAAATAAAGAAAAATACGTAAAAATAAACAAATTTATCGCCAAAATCGCCAGTTTTGAAAAAGTACTTTCAAAACAGTCAAATTATATGATTGGTGTGAATTTTCCCCCCGGAAAATCTACCCCGGTGCAAATTTTCCGGGGGAAAAATTTACACCGGGGTAACTTTTCCGGGGGGAAAAGTCGCAGGGGGGAAAAATTACACCGGGCCCCCGGGCCAGCCCTCGGGCTCCGGGCCGGTCCGCGGGCCCCGGGCCGGGCGGCCCGCAACGGCCCGCCGGGCCTGTAGCGGGCCGCGGGACCCGGGCCGGGCCTGGGCCGGGCCGGCCCGGGCCCGGCCCGGAAGCGCGCTAGTCGGCCCGGCCCGGAAAATTTGCTAGTGGCAGAACTCTAGGGGTGGATTTCACAAAGGTGGTTTTACTAAACCATGGTTTTACGTACATTTTTATATGCTTTGCACGTAATTTCATTACGAAATATCGCCTGGTTCGTTACGAATTTCGTAGATTTTCTTAAACCATGCTCAGCAGAAATTTCAGCAAAACAAAGACCTGTAGCCCGTTTCAATAATCTCACAGGCCCACAGGCACAAATTTGTGGGCCTGTGACCTGTGGCCACAGGTGCATGTGAATTCAATTTCAATAAGCATAAAATGCTACCTGTCACAGGCCACAGGCACAGGTAAGAATTTCACAGGTGACGCACGCAATCTGATTGCATGCACGGCTTGCCCGCAAACGCACATAGGTACGCTGCTGAATAACAGCTTGGCTGTTGTATGCGCGTTATATGAATTTCGCTGTGCCTGTGGCCTGTGAGCAGTGACCTGTGCCTGAGATATTGAAACAGAATTCACAGCCACAGGCTCACAGGCCCACAAATTTGTGGACCTGTGAGTTTATTGAAACGGGCTACTGCTGTGCTGCAGGTTTCAAATTTCAACTGCGCTGAAACCATGGTTTTAGAGAATCTAGCAAATTCGTAACGAATCAGGCAATATTTCGTAATGAAATTATGTGCAAATCATATAGAAAGGTACGTAAAACCATGGTTTAGTAAAACCACCTTTGTGAAATCCACCCTAGATGTAGTGCACCGTGTTTTTCGATATGGCGTGATTATTTCGTAAATTTGCCGGCTGAACGGATATACGGCTGTGAGTATGAATCGACCCGACCCTAACTATAATAAACGGTATTATTTAAGTTTTTACTAAACTGCGGGCCTCCTCCACAAGGTTATATTAATCTATTTCTTATTTAAGGAGGTTTCCTGCTGTCGCCGACCCTGATTCGCCACGGCTATCGAGTGCGGCGACCGCGGACTGCCTTCACGTCACAACAGCTGTTGGAGCTGGAGAGACAGTTCGAACAGAACAAATACTTGTCCCGACCAAAACGATACGAAGTGGCCACTGCGCTCATGCTCACCGAAACACAGGTACCTACCTACTCTGACGCCCGATTCAAACTTATCCTTGTCCATGTCGTTTTGTCCTTCAGTAATTCCAGAAAAACTGCTTCGCCCAATGTGACAAATTTTGCGTGAACTGTGTCGGAGTCTAGACCAGTCAACCAGTGCGCTTGCGAAAAAGTAGTCGAAAGTGTTCCGTTAATTTTTTCACAGCAGCTGATGATTAGTAATTAGTATTAGTCCTTGACCTTGTCGTAAGGAAAAGATGAACTGGGCTTAATTTGTGTGTCATAAGCTACTGAATTCGTGTGGTTTTCGAGCTCACTGAATGTTTGAATAGAGGTGAATATGTCTTCAATGCTAAACTGCTGCTTTACAACTGCGGTACTAGGGTAGAAATGAAAACTGGAGCTTTAGAGCTAAATCGGAAGTAATCGAGAAACATTAATTTATAGTAATAAACATAATAAAAAATATAAAAAAAACTTGTTTCAGGTGAAAATATGGTTTCAAAATCGCCGAATGAAATGGAAGCGGACAAAAAAGTATGACGACAACTCTAACAGAAAACCGGAGAAGACGAACACAGCGAATAAACGATCAAAAGACTGAGTAACGTTCCTTACTGACTATCGCAATTTAATCACGGAAAAATGGTCTAAATTGTTCAAAACAAAATTTCGGAGGCAGAATTTTTAGATTTCACTCTTTTGTTGATGCTTCAGCGTCTACTTTATTGGAAAAATACTGTTCTACAAATCGGTCCGTTTTTTTGTGATTTGAATTTTTTGTGTGCTTCAAAAATGCTTATGTGCCATGCATTACTAAATGAGTAAAAATTAAAAGGTTGCTGACTTAATGAAATGAAGTATGCAAGTAGAGATATACCTATTGGTTGTTGTGATTACATACTTGTGTAACCACCAAAAGAACCGATTGGATATAACTAATAAATAAACTAATTTGCATCTCCTGCTAGATTAGCCGACGGATTTTGTAACTGCCTATCAAAATCCAGACTAACAGCATTGAACAGGGGGACCTGTGAGCAAAAATCTAGAAATTTTATTCAAAATCCAAGTCAGCAGTTTTTGAAATTATTTTGAAACACAGGTACAATAACTAAGGTTTAGCGTATAATTAGGACATTTATTTTTTTTAAAATAGACACTGCGCAGAGATTTTAAGCCCCCATTGGCAGAAAAAATACTGCCTAAGTTAGGCCTATGATAAGCATAGGCTGCGCACAAAGTACGTACAAAACTTACACACAAATCATGCGCTAAACCGATTCCAAATATTCCGCCTCCAGGCGGAATAAAAATGCTCTGGGCGTTTTTTGGTGTTTAAAATCTTAGTCTCTATACTCATAAGTGTATAGATCT
>JASANF010003180.1:0-39038 GCA_030248245.1 Trissonchulus sp. WLG1_4 | reverse complement strand
TCTCTGGCCTTGATTCAATGATACCTATCTCACCTAAAGCGAGGTAACGTTAACTGTCCAATTATCCGGAATTATGATTGCCACTGCTACCCGTGACGTCGCAAAGTTTAGAGGTTCCCATTCTCTGAAGTAAAGGATATCTTTTCGCGCTTCAGAAGCACTGTTATACAATGTGCGAAACATTGACGTAACCGGTGTCAATTTTTCCCAGTTAAGTTTCCCAGAACTTGATAGAAATCCGAGTAGCCTGTTCTTAACTACGTACGCACTACGTATATACACAAACGACCTGACACACATGCCGCCAAAATAACAGTGTACATAATTGGCTGACCTACCAGCCATTTTTACGCGGCCCCCGAGGGGGCCGCGTATATACTATATTCAGATTTTCTAAATCCTACGTAAATCTAGGTGGGTCAAATTTCCTGTGTTAATTAACACAGGAAGGGCAGGTAGGTCGCTTTTCACCGTAATCAACTTCAGCAACACGATGTCCGAAATGCAAAATTGCAGCAGTGGTGAGGACTCCAACCCTCGACCTTCCGGTTGACAACCAGATGCTCAACTACCAGAGCTAACCACCGCTTCTTTAAAAATGCAGATATAACTCACAAATACCCCAATAGTACACAAATGCACTGCAGCAACAGAATAATAACTGTTAACAAGAGTACATAATAGTGTCTCACTCTATTTAGAAGAAGAGTGAGACACTCTCCTTTCTGCCTGTGTTATAGCGCAGGCAGATGCGCTCGTCATTTCCAGCCCACATGTTGCCGTTTTGTGCAACATGTTGCTGGCCAATCAGCGCGTAGATTCTCTATAGTATATAATCGCTGATGCGTTGATAAGCATTAAGATAGGGATAAAAGGTTAATAACTCATTATTTATTCAAAGTCTGCTTGCAAAAACATTAAAAAAGGTTTGCAAATACCTTTGGGGATATTTTAACAAACTTTCAGCTAAATTAATTGAGAAACTTTTAAGAAATTGAGAAAAGTTTATATCTCAAAAGTTTCTCAGTCAATTTCGCTGAAAGTTGGTCAAAATGTCCCCAAAGGTATTTGCAAACATTTTTTAATGTTTTTGCAAGCAGACTATGAATAAATAATGAGTTATTAGCCTGTTATTCCTATCTTAATGCTTATCAACGCATCAGCGATTATATACTAAAGTGTGTTTCGCACTGAATCTACGCGCTGATTGGCCAGCAACATGTTGCACAAAACGGCAACATGTGGGCTGGAAATGACGAGCGCATCTGCCTGCGCTATAACACAGGCAGAAAGGAGAGTGTCTCACTCTTCTTCTAAATATAGAGACACTATTATGTACTCTTGCTGTTAAGAAAACTTAGCATTAGTTAATATTTTTAAGTTTATACTTTATTATTTGTCTAGTTTGATCAGCTGAGATCCTATTTTGCTAAAACATGCTTGACGTTCTGATATGTCATGCCACATCGCATGCTGATAACTGAAGTTTTTTAATGGTTGAAGGGTACGGACAGGTAGTCGAGTGGTACAATGCTAGCTTCAGGGGCAGTAGATCCGAGGTTCGAGTCACGGATTATATGTTAATAGTAATTTTTTTAAATTTCCTGATCATTAGATTTTTTTCAGTTTCAAGCATTTTTTTTGCTGTTTGAAATACATACTTCGGAGCTACTCAGCAGTAAATGTGTGCATAAATCAGAAATTAAAATACTTTTTGTCCACAAAATAGAGGCCGCGTTTAATATTTCTGCAGGAATATTGACACTGACCTCACAATTTCACCGCTCCTCACTCAGCAGAAGAGCTTTTTCACTAAAATACTTCGATCTGCGTGTTATCATAGGGGCTTTTCACAAATTATATCAACTGGATTAGATTAACAAGATTAACTTTATAACTCAACGTAGGATTAACGAAATTTTATAAAATTTTGCAAGCAAATAGAGAAGACGTTTAGTTGTTCTGCAAAGTTTCAAAAGCTTTTGTCAATTTAATGCTTAGTTACTAAAGTTAATATAGTTAATCTAATCCACTTAATATAATTTGTGAAAAGGCCCATAGAAGAGATTTGCAATATAGTACATACGCGGCGGCTTCACGCGGCGGCTGAGGCCGCCGCGTAAAAACCCTTAACTATATGGCAGTAACACGTCTAATGAAAGCATGCCAGACTCGATAAATATATACGTGACTCAACAGCAGTCGATCGCTTTGAATATATAAAATTACTCTGAAAGAAAAAATTGTGTATGGGAATTGAACCATCGAACGAACTGTTTTCATCATCTTAAACAGCGCCTTAGACCACTCGGCTTCGCTGTCATGATTGGAATTCACATGAGATGTTTCTTAAACGCTGAGCAAAGCGCAGCTAAACGCTTACATTTCATTTCTTTATAATATCAATAAATCTAATCAAGCGAATTCATTAAATGTTCAATTCAAAAATGCAATTTTATGCGCTTTCCACAAAATATTTATAGTCCATCACTGTTCCAAAAAACAGACGAATGACTGAGTCATGTGCTCAGCACGTCCACAGTGTCTGGAAAAGTGCGATTTTAGAAATTGTTAGAAATCAGAAAACGTCGATAAATACTGCATCGATAATGTGGTTTTGGCAATTATCAACTGCAAATTTGGGAAACAGTTGATAAAAAAGCAAAAATACATATGTAAAAATACGAAAAATAAGTAAAAACTGCACAAGCTGAAACAATTTTGCATAAATTTAAAAAATCAATGTGATTGCTGTGGTTTATCAATGTTTATAAAAACTACCGTAACCCATAAGATTTGACTATCAATCAAACAGCTCAAACTGAAGACTGAGTAAAAATTACTACAACTGCGACAAAAAAACATATGATTTCATTACTGTACTATTTATGAAAAAATTTCAGGCATCAAAAGTGCAGCAAGCAGTCTCGAAAATAATACCACCCGCTTTGGCTGGGGGTTCGACACGTTTAGAATAGACACAGTGATTTTGATTGTAAAGCAGACCCAAATATGCGCTATTTGCAAAATTTAAGAACTTGCGAGGGGAACAATAAGATAAAAATTATCCAAAAAACATCAATTTGTGAATCTAAAAGTTAAAAATAGAAAAACTTGCCGTTCTATAGCATTAAAAACAATAAAATATCCTTTCGAAAACATTACAAACAATAATATAGCCTTCCAAAAGCAATACAAACAATAAAAAGGCCTTTCGAAAACATTAAAAACAAAAATATGCTTTCGAAAACATTACATACAATAAAAAAATAAACAATGTTGTGTCCGCCTGTCGCACAAATTTGTCCAATATAGGTAAGATAGTAGCAAGAGTTCATAATAGCGTCTCACTCTATATTGAAGAAGTGTGTCACACTCTCCAGCCTGCCTGTGTTCTAGCACAGGCAGATGCGCTGGTCGTTTTCAGGCTACATGTTGACATTTTGTGCAACATGTGGCTGGCCAATCAGCGCGTAGATTGTCTACGTAACACACTTTAGTATATAATCGCTGATGCGTTGATAAGCATTAAGATAGAGATAAAAGGCGCTGGCCACATGTTGCACAAAATGTCAACATGTAGCCTGAAAACGACCAGCGCATCTGCCTTTGCTAGAACACAGGCAGGCTGGAGAGTGTCTCACTCTTCTTCTATATAGAGTGAGACGCCATTATGTACTCTTGATAGTAGGCTGCGAAGAACAATCTGAGTGTACCTACATACGCTTGTGCGTGCTTCCGTGCGTTACGTACATAACGATTTTTGAAACACCCAATCAGCGTGTAGGAAGGCGGAGCTTAGGTTGGCTCGTTGGGGCAAACGCCTTTGATGGGCTAAATCCTTATTTCTTATTTCTCAAGTTAAAATGAATTTAACTTCTTATTTCAGAAATAAGGTTTCTTATTTCTGAAATAACAAAGGCTTACTTTCTTATTTCTTTTTTCTTTAGTGGGAATGGCCATTTATTTCTGAAATAAGCCCTTATTTCTGCCCTGTGCGAACCGGCCCTAACTCATACTTTTTACAAAGAAATAAAAATTTCTTGATTTCACTATCTCAATGGCATAAACATGGAAATACATATAAGATTATCGCCAGTCATGATGACATTTTCCCACTCATTTCATTTATACTAAGTGGTTCATGAGTTAATCCTTGGAGGTTTTTCTCCTATTGAGGTGTTAATAAATTTTGCAGGTTTTCATCCCTGTGCGTGTACTTTATTGTTTTGAAAAGCAGCTTGCGATTCACCGTTCAAGCGCTGATTGCTGTCAGCAATTGAATTTGCTGCAAAACGAAGCGAAAATTTGCAAAAAACGCTAAGAAATTTTTTCCGAAAAGTATCACTCAAAAACCAATACAAGTAAGGGTTTACGGCACTATTAGCAAGAATAGACATATTAGAAATGATCACACCAATAGTAGCAGTGTCATTCGTAAGCAGTGGCAAAACGTTGACGACCACAGACAAAAGAGCTAAACAAAAACTGTTGGCAGCACACGCAATTGTCAACTTGCGTTCAGCCTGTTGCGCTGCTTGTTGCGCCCCTTCATTTCCTGAAACGCAGCGCGCTATACCAGCAGCAGCATAGAAGCAAGCGCAAATGATAATGATAATGCTTTCAACTACTATCCATTTTATGGGCACCAAATAGAAATTGACATTAGCGGCTGCAGTGAATAAAAATCCACAAATGTTCGGATCGTAGATAAATCCAAAAATGTCAATGTTATCCAGTATCACGGTGTGACCAGTTCCCAGCGTGAAACAAATGACAGAAATAACAACGCATAGTTTACGTGTAAACCAAGCTTTATATCGCAGCGGGAATACTAATGCCACAAATCTTGTAGCAGCTATAGCCACATGAAAGTAGAAACCAGACACGGCGCTCGCATGAAGGGTCAAGAAGCTATAGTGACTTCCAGTCCAACTTTTGGTCAAAGTGCAAAATCCACTAAACCAGCAAATGTTTAAAATCGTCCCCAAGTCTGCGATACCAATTCCAGCAAACATAATATACGATGGGTAAGTTTTGCTCAATAAACTAGTGACTATTATTGTCAAAAAAGTCATAACCGCGTGAACGCTGCCAACAATGAGAAACAGCCAACCGGTAACGTTTCGATCGAATCCGAGGCAGGTGTCCGTTGAATTATCTTTCATTTTTTAGTAAGAATTGTAGCAGTAATCTGAAATTAACAAATTTTAAGCTAAGCCCAATCTTAACAAACAATAGTACGAGTATGAGACCTTTATCAAATCTGCTTCGGGAAGTGTCATTCCCAAACCTAAGAAAAGTCTAAGCCACTCGACAGCAAATAAATACAGAGCCACCACTAGTAGTTTGTATATGTAATTCAACTTTGGAACTAGGTCAGATTTAATTGTCTTTCAATAGGAAATTGTCTCTGATCTCACCAATTCTAGTTACCTAATGTGGTGAAAACACATGTTGTTTAACATTGCATATTTGAGAAAGGATGGCGATATCAGTAATGTGCAGACTGTTCCGGACTACGAATTTGCCACAAAATGAACCAAGCTTGAGGCTGAAGGTGCTGGGGCAAGTTTAGAGTTAATTTGAAGGCGGACACGAGTTTACCTACACTACTTTGACCCTTGCACTGTATAGTTCAGCAACTGGCAAATTCCCCTAGCCGGGCCCTGGCTGGACTGGTGGTCGCTACAAGTCCGCGGGCCGGGCCGACACAAACCTCTTTAAGGTGGGCTGATACCCAGGTCAAAAATCAAAGTTCTCCAATTTGCTTATTTTCACGTATGTTACTCCCCCAAAAGCACCTCGACCTCAGATAAGAACAATTAAGCTTGAAGCTGCACTTTTGGTTCATTGCGTTTGTCAGTGTATTACACAGGCAAAAGTAGGTACGCCAAAAAGCCTAAAAGTAGCCCTTATTCGTACAGTTCTTGCACAAATCACATCAAGCCCAGGCTGAAACTTGGCACGGTAGTAGCCACATGCATGCGCAAAATCGTATGATCCGGATTTTTCATATGTATTTTCAAATCTAAAATCGAGGGTGAATTGTGAAAATATACTCTTTAATGATGCACTGCAATGAAACAGTTGAAGAATAATTGTTCTGGAATAGCTCGAGAATAGGCAATATCTAGAGATTAAGTTGGGGCAGTTGGCCGTAAGTTAATCAGTCTACTTAAACCAACTTTTTTAAAAAATCAACAAATTTTTACGTATTCAGATGTGCAGGAATTTAAGTTGTCGAACTAGTCTAAACTAGACGCACTAGTCTTGTAATAATTAATATTAATAATAATATTAAAACTAGCTATTTAAAATACTTTTAATATTAATAATTTTATTATTATTAAATTAAAAATAATTTGGGAATTATATTTGTATTAATATTTTATTAAAAATATTGTGGGACTTCTATTTAGATTAATATTAAATTAAAAATAAATTCGGTACGTTATTTATATTAATATTACATTAAAAATATTTCGAGAGCTCTATTTATATTAATAGTTTATTAAAAATAAAAACCCAATATTAATATTAAAATGCACTGTATTTTTAATATTCTTTTTAATATAGCGAGACTATAATATAGCGTTGAACATATATGGCATATATACTTGCGCAAAAATTGACAAGCTGTATTTATATTAATATTAAAATGAATTTCAATATACTTTTAATATGAATTTTAATACAGCGTAGAAAGCGTGTCTTAGCACGCACGCAAACATGGAATGAGTTGGATGGGAACGGGAGAGTAGCACTCTGCACTACTGGAATAATTGTACACAAGGGTCCCCATTTGGTTTTTGTGTCCCGGCTGGTTTCCAACTGACCAATTTAGGCTTAAAAATCAAAAACAATTAAAAACTTGTTTCGTTACAAACTTAGCTTTTAGTAAACTTACGGTCGGTAATGTCATAATTTTCTGTGAAATTTACAGATTTGCTGGCTTCTAAAGTCTGGACCCTCGTCGGCCCATCGCATACATATATAATTTTTGGTTATTAAAAGCTCCAATTTTACTTTCGATGCCGCTCTGCTGAAAAATCGTATTGTTTTTGAACGAAATATACTAATATACATTTGTAGTTTTGCGTTGAAATTGCAGTTAAATGCATTTTAACACAAATTTTTTCCTGGCTACGCCACTGTTTCTGTCTACGAAAAGTGTACCTGATTTACCAACAGAGTGTTCACCATTCGAGTTTCTATCGAATAGCGATTTTGTTATATCGTTGTGGAAAGTTGTGTCTCCCCGGACACTTTTTTCGGAAAAAAGTGTCTCCCTTTTGAAAAATTGTGTCTTTCGGAATTTTTTGTGATGCATTTTAAAAAATTGTGTCCCCGGATAAGTTATCAGTAAATTATCTGTAAAATGCGTTTAAATTAGTTAAAATTTAACACAAAACTTAATGCATAAAACTAAAGTTTTGCAAACCACTCTTTTATAATCTACCATAAATGTCTTACGTAGGCTATTTTATTGTTGTTATTTAAAGCATGAGTACATAAAAACAAGAGTATAGCGAAGAGTATGACACTCTTCCCTACTCTAGCTAATCGGCCGAAATGATGCTCTGACCCAAATAGCCGTTTTACGCCGTGATTTTTGGAAACAGAATTTAGCGGGAAATAGTGTCCGAGGGGACGGGGCACAATTTTCCAGAAAAAAGTGTCCAGGGGGGCACACTTTTTGACGGACGCATTTTTCCGTGACACCGGCCTGAATTTTCAGTCGGCCGGTCGGGACGACAGTCGGCGGTCGGCCGGTCAAAAACCGGCCTTTGACTGGCCGGTCACATTCCACGGATCGATCAAATTTGGATTATTACCAAACCAGAATTATTATTGACGTTTGGTGCTGAGAGACAAATGTCAAAAAATAAAATATCAATCTTATTGGTTTGTATAATAATATTAATAACATAAGAGCTAAACTTCTATATATAGTTCGTGTTTGTACTATGAAACGCCTTTGTACAATGTGGCGACTTAAAATACATCTTTTCTAGTAGTGCTGATCGATATTGTAAAGTTTTATAACAAGTTCATCATGTGAGGGAACCTATTTAAGCCAAATATTAAAATACTATCAAAATACTATTAATATTAATATTACAAATCCGATGAAATTCCTATTTATATTAATATTAAATTAAAAATAAATTGAAAAGAATATTTATATTAACATTAAATTAAAAATATTTCAGGGATCCTATTTATATTAATAGTTTATTTAAAATGTTTAATGGAACTTGCAGAGGTTATATATATATATATATATATATATATATATATATATATATATATATATATACATATACATATATATATATATATATATATATATATATATATATATATATATATATATATATATATATATATATATATATATATATATATATATATATATATATATATATATATATATATATATATATATATATATATACATACACACACACACACACACACATATATATTCGCTCACATCACATGTTACACACATACAGTGCTCAAAGACAGTTCGAAAATCCAAAACTAAGTATATACTATTTATTGCCAGTCTTTTCAGTTATAACGGCCATGCCTATGCCATTAATTGCTGCTTCAAGTTCGGCAGCATTAATGTGCGATCCATCACTTTCTGGTCGCAGCCTAGAGTTGTCTTCTACGACATGGCCATTGATACGGACACATGCCCCGATCGCCAAGCTACTGGCGTCCACCCATAATTCTCCGGCTTTCTCTTTGTTATTTACGAACCACATGCCCTGACAAGGGTCTTCAGCGGTCACGAGCCTATGGAGACTTTGGGTTAACTGAAGGACTCTGCCATCAATTTTTGCATTCCATGGCTGTCCATTGGTCTGCCTTTTTAACCAACCGCACATAACTCTTAACCTCCCGGCCACCGGCAGATGACCAATTAGCTTTCCGCAGAACGAGAACAAATCCCGCTTAGTTGACCCTTCCGGCAAAGCACATGAAAAAGCACTGTCCCTACGCCACCGGAGTTGCCCATCAACACGGGAAACTTTGAGTCCCAATACCCTGGAACCGTCAATCGGTTCCGGCGGCTTCACGTCCAGTTCAAAAGCCCGAAAAAATTTTTCAACACGGCTGACCGAACATTTCGAAGTGTCAATGCATATATCATCTACGTAATTGTCCACTGCCCCCCTTAAGCTCGGGTCTTGGCTCATCACGGTTTTTACGACGGCATCCATAGCCTTGGGAACAACACAGAGCCCAAAGCCCATTCTGGTCATAATATAGTTGACCATTAGGCTTGATTCCTTGGTATTTTGCCAGTTTTGGAGAAATATGAACTTGAAGATACGCCCGCCATATGTCTAGCATAGTCAAACTCTCACTTTTTTGTCGCCACACGCGCATTTTCTCCGCGCAAACAGCGGCATCCGACCCCGGGATACTCACAATGAATTCATTTAATTCTCTATAGTCCATAACGGGTCTTACTCGCTGTTTATGAGGTTCGTGCTTTGCTATTAAAGGAATTACTCCAGCAACGTGCCCATGCAGTTTTGGGTCATATGGGATCAACCACCCATCTTTAATCCATTGTTTAATTTCACTGTCAAACATACTCTTCAGATGAACAGGTATTCCATAATTTGGTAAGCGGTTCTTTAGGTTGGCCGGTTCGCCGACCCACTTCTACAAAATTGTCCACTTTCCGACGAAATGTAAGCTAATTTTGAAATTGATTAAACTTT
Source organism: Trissonchulus sp. WLG1_4 (assembly GCA_030248245.1). Classification (NCBI taxonomy): domain Eukaryota; kingdom Metazoa; phylum Nematoda; class Enoplea; order Enoplida; family Ironidae; genus Trissonchulus; species Trissonchulus sp. WLG1_4. Next base: position 29,289 of record JASANF010003180.1, on the reverse strand, counting down.
TACGGCTAATTATTTATGGCTAGATAACCAGTGGACACAATAACTTACATGTATTTATGTTATGCATTTATTATCCCCACAAAATTTGGTTAGTATATGTTGCAGCAGAGAAGAGCCTTGGCAGTTTTAATAAACCCCTTCAAAAATTACAAATTTTCTTCAGTCTCCTGAGACGACATTTTTTAATCTTTTGTCCACCTTTTTTTGCAGTGGGAACGGGCAATCTGTGCTTAATGCAATATTAGATGACCACAATTAGTTCCTATTTAACTAAGTTTAAAATTTAAAAAAATCTGTCATTTCTGGGCACAATGAGTGATTTCAGTTGAACTAACAAATATCCTGTTCAGTTGAAAAGAATGTAAAGAAAACACATTTGACAGTAGCCAAATAAATTGCCCTATACCAAGAGTACATAAGAGTGTCTCACCCTATTTAGAAGAAGAGTGAGACACTCTCCTTTCTGTCTGTGTTATAGCGCAGCCAGATGTGCTCGTCATTTTCAGGCCACATGTTGCCGTTTTATGCAACATGTGGTTGGCCAATCACAAGCGAGCTCCGCTTCTGATTGGCTAGACGCCTGTGTACGTGCTCCAATCAGCACGCAAGCGGCCTCACGTGCTATTGCCTGACACATTTAATGGCAAAAACACACTTAACTTACCAGTTAACATCATAGTCAGCGCATACTGGCAATAATTCCTAAAAACGGTGATAAAAATGTAAACAAAATATAATTCTGGGCAAAAAAAACAAAAAAAACCCAATCCGACCGATCATGGCAAAACTTAACACTGAAATGGTTGTAGTGTGTGCTGATTGGAGCACGTCAGGCCGCTTGCGTGCTGATTGGAGCACAGCTGTCTAGCCAATCAGAAGCGGAGTTCGCTTCTGATTGGCCAGCCACATGTTGCATAAAACGGCAACATGTGGCCTGGAAATGACGAGCGCATCTGCCTGCGCTATAACACAACCAGAAAGGAGAGTGTCTCACTCTTTTTCTAAATACAGTACCGCTCAGAATCACCGACCCCTGATTCTGGAGTCAGACTCCGGAGTCAGAGTCGGAGTCATGATTCCATTGACGTAGCAACTGTCACCAAACCAATACGTGAAGCTATGTACATATGTGCAGTTTAATATGCATTACAATTTGAAATACACATTTTCTAAACATTAGCTAAAGCATCAGCAAAACAATTGGAGTCAGTTGGATTCAAATTGATTCTTTGATTCCGGAGTCAAAATGATTCCAGTGAAACTGATATTGTTGATTAATGGTCAAAACTTTTGACAGTTGCTACGTCAATGGAATCATGACTCCGACTCTGACTCCGGAGTCTGACTCCGGAATCAGGGGTCGGTGATTCTGAGCGGTACTGTAGAGTAAGACACTATTATGTACTGCTGCCTATACCTTTTTCCAATTGAGTAAAAAAGGATTATTGTTTTAGTTACAGCCTGCCAATGTCATGAAAACTACCTTTTCTTGACTTATTAGTAAAATCTGAGGCAGACTTGCGCTCACTGTAAAAAATATGCTGAATCATCACGTTTAGTTACGCATACTTCCACTTTAATAACACATAAACGTGCCTTATGTATAAGTAGCTTGACTGTATGCGTAATTTTTTACTACAGTGAAAAAATAACTAAATACATGGAAAAATGCCTAAAATTGAGCTGGTAAGCTTCCCCCAAAATAGTAGGTGTGCACCCTATTACTCTTAAAAAATGCCATTTTGTAAAAAAGAAGTTGATTAATAATATGCAAAAAACGACTAGTAAATTCATTTAGTAATTGCTAGAAATTATAACAATGAAAAAAGCTGCGAAAACGTAACTTTCCACCTTAATGGCCGCGTTTAATATGTTTTCTGTAACATTGACACTCAGACCTCACAATGTAATTTTACTGCTGTCGTTTGAATTAAAAGACATGAGAACAACGTCTTACATTTTCTTTGACTAATTATCATACTATCTCTTTAGACAGTCTCTGGACGGGAAGAAAGATTCAGCTTGTAGATTATAAAACGGAGCAGAACAAAAAATGGTGGGTGGTGTGTCTAGCGGCGTGTGTCTAGTTTTCGCTGATTAACTCAAGAAGATAAGTTGGTTAGAATAAAAAAAGCTATCATTTGATATAACGTCAAATTTGTTTAGCTTAAAATTTCAACCTATTCTTTAATGGGAAAATTCTTCAAATCGCTATACCAAAAAATTCTATATGGCTTTTGGTACTTTTAAAACAGTTTTCTGTAGCGAATTGCTACTTTTTAAAAAGTAGTATGTGTAGGCAAACCTTCCTAAAAAGTTTCCTAAATACGTTTAGCAATTCTGACACAAAATCTGCTATTTTTCAGCATAATTTTTGTCAAATACATTTTGGCCTCTGAAACTTTTCTCAACGGATTTTAGTACAGAAAATTTAGCTCTATTTTTTGAAAAATAAGTATTGGAGGAAAACTTCAGGTTTCTGAAAAGGGGTTATAGTGTTTATTTTTTCAAGATTACTATCAACTGCGAAAATTGATCCGAATAAAACTTTGCACACTATTAGAACCGATGTATATGGAGGTGCTGAACTTCTTGAATTGTAATTATTATGATTTGCCTCATTATGATAGGCTTTTTCAAACCTCACTTTCGACAAAAAATAAAATAATGAAAAATTCTTCACAACTAACTTGAATTCGACAAAAATAGCACCTCAGCAAGGTCTTACAATTAAGCTATTGATTGTTAAATTTGGTTGAGTCACCGCTGAGCTACGTCGTTTCAAAAATTAGACAAATTTTGCAAAATTTAAATTTTGTTATTAAGGTGTTCCAGCTCTCAAAATTTGCAAAAATACCTGCCTGGTGTGTATCTTAATTGTGCTTAAGAGAAAAACTTCGTATCCGCAAGGAAACAAAAAGTATAGCAATTTAATTTATTGGAAGTTAGTCAGAGCGCCCCCTTAAGGTGCTGGTTACGAGTTCCACGATATGACTTCGCATCGATTTTTAAACTCACAGCAAAGTTGTAATAATTTTTGTAAACTAGACTAATTGTGATGTTGATTTTCTAATTTGTCGAAATTCTTAGGACCTGTTCGCAAATTCGAATTAACTGATTGGATTGACGAAATTAACTTTAATAACTTTAACAGAAGCAAGAGACCTTTTTTCATGTTAAATACAGTTGCTCCTTGTGTCAAGTGCATAAATGTGGCAATTTTTGGAAAGATACTAAAATTCTATGTCGAGTTATAATTCAGCTAATCTGATCCAGTTGATCCGAATTTGTAAACAGCCTCTTAGTTTAAAGCTAGCTACTACGTTGACTTTCAAAACAGTAAGCCAACGTAGTAGCTATGTAGTCTTAACTTGACATTTTCAACTGAATAAAATATTTGTCATGTAATTTTTGATCTAGTTTCATAAAATTATTACGAATTAAATTAAACAAGCCCAATTTTCGGCAAAAACAGTCAGTAAGCAAAAAGTTTTAATTTTAAAGTACATTGGCCAGAGGCCATCGTAAACCTGTTGGGACAGCTAACATGTAATTTTTGATGCACAAGGGTCACGTAGTAAACCTGTCTGCTAATCAGACTGCAAAACCTTCAGATATATGCCTTCAATAGGCAAATATGTCGTTTAAATTTCACGTGCAAAGTTTCCAAAACTATGTTGTAACATAGGCACCTTATGGAATAAATTTTAGTAGGCATTCTTAGCTACAAATTACAAGACGGCAGAATGGTATAGTGGTTAAGCTGTTGTACTCATAAACCGAAGGCTGTTGGATCGATTCCGGCGAAAGCAATTTTTTGTAATTTACCATTAATTACCATGCCTGTGTACTGTGTAGTGTGAAACGGCGGAAATTGCAAAAGCAGTACAATAACAGAAGCAAGCCAGCAAGGTAAGTAAGTAGGTAGACGGGTGCGATTTGACGGAGACGGACGTGTAAAACAAACTCCGCACATGAGCAATTCAACGTTAGCAGCGCACTAACAATCCAAAATCAAAATTAAAGACCTGTTGGGCTGTGGCCCAACAGGAAAAACAAAACAGGGGTGGACGCGGGTCAAAATTTTTGACCCACGACCAAACCGAACCCGCGACCCAACCCGCTCAGTAAAAGCCGACCCGCGACCCGCTTTGACCCACCTTTTTACGATAACAAACCTGGTGATTGGTTGTTTTTACTTTTTAATTGATGCCCAAGTCTAATTTCCGCAGTGAACATCTGCGTATTGTTCACATTGCTACTTTAACAGAAAGACACTATTACGCATAATTGTCTAAAATTGGAATCATCAGTGATGTTTTTTCAGGTTTTGTGGGTCAAAAAAATAAGCGACCCGCGCAGCCTGAAGTGCAAACCAGCAAGTTGATCCACGGCTCAAATTTTCCGACCCAATCCAACCCAACTCGCGCGTACCCATCACCTGCGTCCACCCCTGGTAAGAAATTGTCGAAATTGTTACTACCACCGTAACTGATTTAAATCAGTTTCTGAAGCCAAAATCGCTTAAGGGGGTAGTGTCGCGAAAGCAGTCGATTTTGCGCGACTGTAAAACTTGTTCAGTAAAATGTTAGAAATTGTTCTTTCTATATTTTAAAAATCTACCAAAAGGCAAATTATTTTGCCAAGTTTCAGCAAAATTGGTGCAGCATATCCTAGTTTGCAATAATGTCTCAAAGTCGGAAATATGACGAAAAAAAACCTATTCACATTCCATTTTTTAGTCACATTTATCAGTTTTTCTGTTTAGTTTTTTACACAGACTAATAGCACATATGTTGTAGTTTATGCACACAAAATTTAGTGCAGATTGCTGTAGCGGCTGTGGAGTAATACTAGTTTGAACTGTGAAGGTGTACTTAAACTGTAAAATAGTAACAGCAATAATGATAAATTGTGGAAAATCTAGACGCTTATTTTCAAATCAGAAGAAAAACGAACCTTCAATTTTCTTTTTTCTTATCTGTCGCAAAAAATTGTGCGTCCACACATGATGTGTACTTCACAAGCTGGCCAATCTGATATCTGGCTTGATTTTTCGAACTTTTATGTCCCTATTGTGTGATGTCTGGCTTACTAATGACGATTGGTCAAAAATATTTGTCAATATTGATAGTGTGATGTCTGGCAGTAATTATTTGATACCATACAGCGTTGGACTAGCTTCTCATTGCATGTACTACTTCAAAACAAAAAGTTCTATATTCACAGCCCATGAGCAAAACTGCTTTCGCGACACTACCCCCTTAAGTTATCAGTTCGAGTTAAACTGATGACTTTTCTTAAACATTTCAGTTATCTGTTTACTGAAACACTCTTACTTCAAATACATGCAGGAGTTGCTTGAATAAAATATTCCTACTTGAAAAGAAATGTTATTTACAGAAAAAGTATAAGCAATTTCTGTCTTTGAACAGCTTACCTTTGAATAAAAGTTCGGATGAATATTCTAATTTGCATTTTATTTAATTCAGTATCATGAAAAATTTTTTGCGTGATGTTTTCGACAATTTTCTGAGTTAAATTCGGACAGCTGATAAGTTTTAAATAACTGGAAAGTTCATTGTGTAAAATCAAATTCTTTAACTACATACATACGTAGGCTATTGTTTTCTATCTGCATTTATGCAGCTGAAAACCTGTGTATTCTTTGTCACGCACATATTACAGTATTATACAGTAGGCATTGTCAAGTCAAGCGCGAAACTTGTCCAGGTTTCAGAAATGATCAATGGCCTGCCCGGCTGCGATGTAGAGCCAACAAGTAAATACGCGCAACGGAAAATTCAAGAAAGTTTATGGGTAAAACGACATATAAAAGCAGGATATTGGTGCATAAATACATATTAAGAACGGATAACGGACCGAGACGCAGCCTACCCACCTAACAGTCAAGTTCAAACAGACGATATCTGCTGGTAACGTTTGAATATATGCGTAATTATGCACAATTTGCAGACACCTAATTTGCATATCAAGGAAAACTTGACTTGCATTATCCAGACTGCAGTGCGCGTAGGCTGAATTTAACCACTGTACGGCAGACGTTCGCCAAATTCAGTTGCTTTTTTGGACTTGTCTGGCCATATATAATAATGTCACAAACCCGGACAGCCCTTAGGACAAGTATGAACCGAATTAAGGGCCCATTCCTTTGCCGCCCAAAGGTAGCCCCGGATCAATTTGCATGTACTGGAACACCCACAAGTAAGTTTAAACTAAATTGGAAATGAATTTCCACAAAAAACGTCGCAAATCTAAGCAAAAAAATAAAATTGCAAATCATGTAAATGAATGGTCCTTAGTAGTCAATACTTTAAATTTACGTATAACAAAACTTAGGTTAAAATATAATTTAATAATTCTTATTTTTACTCATTGAATAAATTATAAATATATGCACTTATAACATTGTTTAGTACACATTAAGGGGGGGTGGGGGGGGCTACCCAGGTCAAAAATCAAAGTTCTCCAATTTTGATCTCCAAGGCCAAAGTACACAAAAAAGCATAAAAGTAGCCCTTAGTTGGACAGTTCTAACACAAACCACATCAAGCCAATCAGGCTGAAACTTGGCATATAGCAGCCCACATGCATGCGCAAAATCATATGATCCGGATTTTTGATATGTATTTTCAATTCTAAAATCGAGGGCGAAATGTGAAAAATTGGCTGTTTTTTGGGCACGCCAAATTTGAGTGATTTTACATTTGGCGTCACTGCTCAGGCCATGGGCAAAAATTTTAAAAATGGATCATAGAGGTTGAGATATGACGTTAGGCTATCGAATCATGTAAAAAGCAGCTTCGTCAGTGTTAACAAAAATTTCGAGTAAAGGGGCGCTTTGCAACCACAAAAAACTTTTTTTTGCGCCTATGATTTACACGTAAAATTGAATTTTTGGGAGCCCCTAGTGAAAAATTGGCAATAGCATTGGTTCCAGTTTGTTACATCAGCGATGCGCCTTCCCTGGGGCTACATTGTGTGCAAATTTGAAGCGAATCGGAGAACCTAAAATTTTCACTTTTTCAGGTAGCCCCCCCCCCTTAAGTTAGGTGTAAGCATAAACTTTCAAATTTTAACTCTAAAAAGTGAACATTGCAAAATTCCAACTTTCTAAAATTTGGACGTTCCAAAATTTTAAGTTTCAGGTGAATGTTCCAACATTTTGGCTTTCTGAAAGGTGAACGTTAAGAAAATCCTTTCTGAAAGGTGATTATCTGAAAGGTGAGTTTCTGAAAAGTGAACGCAAACCGTTCCTGGTATCACAAATAATATCAGCCATATTTTGATTGGCCGATTTGCTTAATGACGCTTGGGAGCAAAGTGGAAGTATTAAGAAAACTAATAAATCTTGTATTTTAGGAATTGGATCGGACTTTTAAGTCAGATTAAAAATAGTCGGATTTAATTAAAATCCAAATCCTAAAATACCGGATTTAATGGATTTGAGCGCATCAGCATGCTCAGCTAAGTCCGACTAAACGGATTTATAATCTGCAGCGTGACAAGTTAAATCCGTTAAATCCGGTATTTTAGGAATTGGAATTTGCAGCTTGTTAAATTCACTCGTTAAGTCCGATTAAGACAAATCCGTTAAGTCCATTTTAGGAATCGGCCCTTAGACTGAGCTCGTGAATCAGGCATAGAACATAATCAAATTTAGAACACGAAAAAAACAAATTTTACACGCTAATCATATGTAGACTTGAGTTTAAACGTTCGTTTAGCTAGACTGCGTTTAAACGCAGTCAAAGACTTAGACTGTGTCTGAGTTAAACGCGCTTTGTGACTTCCACCCTATAAGTCGAGGCTACGCGATCCTTTTCGTAACCTTCCCAAGCCCCAAATACTGTAAAAACAATAGATCGGCCGTCAGTGTGCTTGAAGCTGCGGTTATAATTTGTGAGAAGATTGTGAAGGTTTAAGCTGTGCATGTTTTGAGATAACCGATGCAGACGTTCTAAATTAGTTGATATATTCAAGTATTCAAGTATTCAAGTATTCCAGTATTGCTTATTCGGTCCATAAGCAAAACATCGAATGTCCACTTTATGCAACTTTTCTCTACGGCCATTTAAAGGTTTCAATTCAAAATTTCCGATTCTAGAAGCTTACTGCGAAAAAATGTTCTTCATACCGCTTATAGGATATACACCAGAGATAACCCTAGGCTACTTCTCAAACTCGCTTTCTTCTCTACTTACGACTACGAGGTACAGCGAGTCAAAGGTGATCCGATGTTTTTCTTCTGGCCCTGTTTTGTAGTCTTCTTACAACATAGATGAAAGTATCGTAAGTCCCAAAAAATGCTACGTCTGTACAAGAGTTTAAGGATTATTCTCCGCAAAAATACATAAAGCAGTTCCTGATTAAAATCTTGAGTCGTCGAAATGAGCAAAACGTGCTTCGTTCGCGTATCTACCTCGGATCGTCTGTGAAAAGTAGGCTCAATGTCGGCACTGCAGCAATGCTGTCATGTCTTAAATTTTCGTGTAGGAATTTGCGACGTAGGTGTATATCGGTTCTAGATAAGTTAATCGCTACTTCCAGGGACTCGCTAGATCTCACAGTAATTAAAAACAGGCAACAACTACAACCTGGAAATAGCAGTGACTAGGCGAGGTTTAGCCATCAATGTTAAGCACGGTAATTATGTATCAACCCAAAGTTACACTTACAGTAAAATTAAATGAATGGCGTTAGACTGAGGTGTTGAGTTGAGAATTGAATTCAGTCGAAGAATTGACCCTATGTCATACGTATATACAATCCGTCCCGTCACAGTCACTTTCGTTTGATTTATCGTATGTAGTCAACCTATTTTCCACAAATGGTATGTATGTAAACGGCGCTAGGGCAAAGACAAACAAGCCCAATCTGCGACGAAAGCTTCACTAAACGTCAAGCATTCTTTTTCAAGTTAAACTGACCAGGGGTCAGTTAAAACCTGTTGTGCAGCGGTATCTCGTCATACGGTAAGCTTTTCTGACGCTGGTGTCTAAAATGGCTATTATTGCCTTCGATACTGCATAAAATATTGCAACTTACTTAAACTTTGAACGAAGTTGTTTGGCATAAGTAAAATTTTTATGTAAATATATAAACCAGGGATACAGAAGTTTGGTATAAATGCAATCAAAGCAACACAAGTGCGTCTGCTGAGAAAGAAAAATAATATATAACTAAAAAATAATATATAACTCGTAGTATATATGTAATAAACATACACATTTAATAATTGAACTATAGATTAAATAAATGAGTTATGTTAACTAAAGAAATTTCAACTTTAATAATTGTCACAATTATTAAAAATACAGCAATCTTGATTCAAAAAAATGCGACCGAAACCTGGGATTGATCCAGGGACATTCAGATCTTTAGTCTAACGCTCTTCCAACTGAGCCATTTCGGCTACGATAAACGACAGATAAAAATCTTTAACAACAGTCTATCTGCATTAAATCTGGTGCTCACTTTGATTTCTTCGTCCAATGTTAAGGTTAACATATATGTAAAAGTTTTATTTTGTAATAATTTTTGAATTCTATTTGCGTTCAATTTTACAATGTCTGTTCAGTAATAATGATTGATCACACAAATTCTCAAACTGTCATAATAAAATCTAAGATAATGTATTGGTAACAATATACTTAGTGCAACACCTATGAGAGTTGGTTGGTTGGTAGTGCGTTCGAGTTTAAATCTGATGCCAGATGGTTCGATTCCGTCCCAACGGTCACTTTTTTGCGTTCCATAATCTCAAATGGTTTTGCACACAAAGTAAATGTGTTTTCACTAGCACTTGTAATTTAACACTGAACCCATTCGAACTAACGTAGGAAACACTGGAAATGTAATGTGACGCCCGCGCTCTTGGACTGAAGCACAGGTTACACAAACCAACTGACAAACGATGAACACATGCTCAGTGTTATTGTCCAGAATCAAAATTAAAGACCTGTTGTGCTGTGGCACAACAGGAAAAAAGCTGGTGGCGTTCCAGAGACCATTTGAATGCTGCCAAGAGTAGCGTCTAGCTTTATGACCAATTCGACTTTCGAAGACACGTTTCAGCTAAGTCGGTCTGATCACTCGACGTTGACGTGCTTCGATAGACGGTAAATATCCATGTTCAGCATCTGGTTTTAAGGCTTTTAAAATGCCCGTCAAAGTGTTTTCAATGCAGTAGTTTTTCTACTCATCATTGTAGGTTAGCAATCCGCACGTTTTTTAGACGCGTTAGATTCTATAACTTTGTAATAATCTTGTAAAAACTTATTCCAAATAGACTAGGCTTGAAATTTGTGTAGCCCCAAACTCCCAAGACCAAAAACAGGAACATTACTACCTTCATCGTTGAACGCCTTAGAACGACATGGAATACATATACGCAGATTTATCCAGGTATATATCTGTTTTATCAGCCAGATCCGACACATTTTTTAATTTCAGGTTTAAAACCTGCACTTCGGCTTTCAAAGTAACTAGAACTTGAAGTAATACAAGAAATCTCGCACAGACAAGCTCAGCATGGCTGATTTTTCACTTTCAAGTGCACAAGAAAGAATGCCAAAAAAATCAGAATCCGTTTAAGGGGAGAAGCCCACAGAAACTAGAAATTTTTTGTTTTTCGGCCAAAAATAAAAAATATTTTCGTTAGCACAAAGAGGTCACAGGCCAGTCACAGTCAGAACAGGCGACTTTATCAACTTTGGGAAAATGGGGCTGTGTAAATCAGTGTGTATTTTTATTTTGTGCTGTGTAAATTAGGCGGCCGATGTGTAAATACGCCCTATTTTACACAAACAAGCACGTTTTGTGAGTAAAGTTAAATCAATTTCAGACAGAGTTCACTGCGATATGCTTGTTGTGCTGAGGATATTCTTCGAATATAAAACGCGGCACCAAACTTTTGCAAAGCCAACACTTGGAACAATGTTGACTGTCATTCTTTACATGCCAACAATGTCGAAATAGTGGTTGACAACGTTACCATCAAATCAACTAAAATTAATCACTTTAGTCAATTTAACTTTTCACTGAGAAGCTACAGTCGGCGTTGTAAATGGCACACCCAAAGAAACATAGCCAAATTCTAAATCTAGCTAATTCTTCTACATACGAAACCAATACTATTCGGTCATTGTTTTATAATCAACACTGACTGAGCATTTATACATAATTATATACGTCTTTTTGCTTCGAGATTTTACTGTGCGAAACCGCCTTTTTCCCTTCAATTTCTAAACACACAATGACCAATTGCCAAAACACTGTCCGCTTCAGTTCACTAAGTCTGCTTCGGTTCAATCGTACACGAAGTCTAAAAAGCAATAGTTGTGCACTGTGGTCTAGCAAAAAAGCTAGCTCCATGCAGATGTCTAGCTAACAACCCCAATTTTATTTTCAAATCTTTCTAAAAGTGTATCATAGACTTTCAATTTCTAATTCTTTCGGTTTACAAACTCTTTCTGTGGGAACGGGTTAGACTTTCAGTTTCAAATTCTTTCTTTGCTCAGTTAGTCATTCTACAGTAATTACAATAGTAAAACAAGCACGTTTTGTGAGTAGAGTTAAATTAGATTTTGATTGAGTTTGTTGTGACCTGCTTGCTGTGCTGAGGATATTCTTCGAATATGAAACGCGGCACCAAATTATTTTGATGCCAACAATTTATATATTATATATGCCATTTATAACTAAACATGACCTCTCGTCTTCATATCAATTTTTTCGCCACTAGCCAGCAATGTAAGCGCTAAAGGTTAAAAACGTTGCCATATCAGAAAAACTCATATGGGACAGTTTACCTTTACAGACCTGTATATTATGTAACGACAGTCATTAACTAATAAATTCGCTTCTGCGTAGATCTACACTGCCCCAATGGCTACTTTATCGGGTCAATTTGGCTTCCAAAATTGCGTCTATATTATAAAAAATAGTATGGTTAGGCCCTATTAAAGATGCATATGCACGTTGAAAATCCCGGGTAAACTCAGCTGCAGTGTCGGCAGCGATTGACGCAGCGTGAAGTCTAGTCAATTAAGTTATGTTATGTATTGAAGATTCAGACTCGTAAAATAGTATTTCATGCAACATTAAAATTATTTCAAAACAAAAAACGCTTTTCGGTCGTGAAATCCATAGGCTCTGCACAAACTGGATTTCTGCAGCTGACATGGCACAATGCTCAGCGATATGCAAAGCCGAACCACAACTGGCTGGCAATGGCATCTGAACCTGAAGGGTGACATATCATGGCTCCATCGCTCTGATATATAATCGACGAAACATTGTCGCAACAGGTTTTGTCACAACACTGTTCAATGAATTTACATTACTGTAGACGCACATGTTATGTATAATCTGACACACGCTCGCACAAACGGTGTTCTAATCTGTCTCATACGTAATACTAACACGTAATGCATATACTACGCGCACAAAATGATACACACGCCCACACAAACAGCGCTTTTTCAAGACCTGCCTCCAGTTTGACAGTGGAACTACAAGCAATCATAGAAGACGATTGCAATATAGTATATACGCGGCGGCTGAGGCCGCTGCGTAAAAACACAAATTTCAATGCAACAAACTCAAGTTGCATAAAATGTAATCAGTATGCGATCGAACGAGCATCTGATGTAATCTAATGTCCAGCAGACTAAAATAGCCAGCATCAGACAAACGACAAAACACAAGTGCGTACGTACTGTTTTTGACACACGCACACACAAACTGTGTGTTTTGAGCGTTTGCACTATAGTATATACGCGGCGGCTGACGCCGCCGCGTAAAAATGCCAGTGAGTCATAGTAACAACATAATAGCTTTCAGCAACGCTAACTGGAATGAGGCTATAGTGTGATAAATTATTATATTAGTATATATTATATTGGCCAGGCCATTGTAAACCTGTCATGTCTAGTTTTCAATGCATAAAACCAATATCAGCTAACTAGACTGCAAAACCTTCATAAGATTTTGTTCCACCGGCATGTACGTCGATAAGATTTAGCTTGCACTCATAATATAGCTCTGAAGAAAGACGGCAGCATCGTGTAGTGGTTAGAAGGTGTCGCTTTGAAACCGAAGGCTGTAGGATCGGTTCCAGAGAAATTTTTTTGAAAGTTTTTTTACCATGCCTACGTAACGACGAAACTAATAAACCCAGTACACTTACACTGAAGCAATCCAACCAAGCACTTACATAATATGTAGGTAAAATGTATATAGTAGACGGTTGCGATTTGACGGTGGCGGACGTGTAAAACACACTCCGCACATGAGCACTTCAACGTTAGCAACACGCTAAGATTTCAAAATCAAAATTAAAGACCTGATGGCTGTGGCCCAACAGGAAAAACCGCGCTCAATTAGGTTTTGTACACATACAAACCTGACTGTCTCTGTTGGGCCTCACCCTGACAGAATGACGTGAGTTAGGGACAAGTGTGGATAGACAAAACTGGCTTTAGGTCCACTCATTTATTTACAGCCTTATTATGTCCGTTCAGAAGGCGAAGTTACGAAATAATCACGCCATCAATTGTGTAAAACGCCAGAGTGTGGCGTAGAAATTTAGGAGTTTTGCCGGCTGAACGGACATAGGGCAGTAAGTATGCATCGACCGTGACACTCACAATCATATGATCACATAATAAATTTAATAAGCGAACACAGTTTCGGCACGCTAATATGGAATTAATGATAATAATGAAATAATCTGTTTTCCCTGGACTGTGCGCTGGCCCAGTGGCAGTGGCGACAGAGGAGCAAGTTGTAGACGTTGTTGAAGCTGAGGTGCCGGTTCTGGCGCGCCGCATACCAGCCGTACACGAAGGGGTTGATGACGCTGTTGAGGATGATGAGGTTGTACAGCAGTTCCAAGTTGGACACCAGCTGGCTGCTAGCGGCGTAGCCCGCCGGGTCCAGCATGCTCCAGAAGCAGAGCATGTTGTAGGGTCCCCAGCAGAACACGTAGGCGGAGATGATGAGGAAGGTGGCGCGTAGGGTCTTGGACTGGGCCCGGGTGACCCTGAGGCCGGCGGGGGGCGAGGCGGAGGGGCAAGGGGACAGCCGGGCCAGGCGCTGGCTGCTGGACGTGCTGGAGTCAGTGTAGCACGGGGGGGCGTGGTGGCTGGAGGTCTTGGCGGGGGCGCCGGACGAGGCCCGAGCGTAGGCCCGTCTGTGCAGGACCATGCTGCGCAGGATGATGCAGTAGGAAATGGCGATGAGGATGAAGGGCACCCAGAACACCAGCAGCAGATGGTAAGCGTTGTAGGCGCGCTCCCATTGGTCGTCCTGCAAGATGGCCGCGCCCGCCTCGCTGGAGTTGCTCTGCCAGCGCGCGATCTGGAAGACAGTGGCGCACTCGGTGGTCTGGCGACAGCTGTCCCACGAAGTGCGCCAGAGCAGCAGCTGGGGGAGACTGCAGAGTATGGCCTGGCCCCATGCCACAGCCAGCAACAGCCGGATGCGTCTGGCGCGCGTCTGGACGGCGTTGGAGCAGAGCAGCATCCAGACGCGGTCCAGACTGATGCAGACCACCACGTTGGACGAGATCTGGAAGGCCAGCAGTTGCAGGTACTTGACCAGGCGACACAGCAGGTCTCCCCCGAGCCAGGACCAGGCCAACAGCCAGGCCACGTAACTCACCACGTACACGTACATCACCAGCAGGTCCGAGACGTTCAGATTGAGATTGAGCAGGAAGAAGGATCGCGTGGTGCGATAGCGGCGCATCAGACGGAACAGAATGTACGTGTTCACTGGCGCGCCCACCACGAACAGCAGAATCAAAGTGGCGATTTGGATGTAGTCCGTCAGTTTGGGCGTGTAGACCACCATCACACCGCACTCGCTCATGCTGGCTGCAAAATAACACAAACATTCCTTATTAGCATTGTGATCATTCTACAGTCGTTTTCAAATGAAAACAGATTTGGCCGACGCCATTTCATCATCCGACGCGTCGGGTTTCATCACCGAGGCCGTCGGATGACATAATCCGACGGGCCTGGCTGGGCGTCACATTTCATCATAGAGTTAGAAATTGGAGAGCTTGCAGGAAAAATTTATGAGGGTGACTCCTCAACGACTTATGCAAAATTGTTTACAGATTATTATTATATGTTTATTAATAGATGTTTACTTGAAATATAAGATAATTTTAAATACTGAATTGTTATTTTTAGTTAAAGAAGCTAACCAATAAAATGATGTAGGTAGTATTCATAATTTTCGCTGAAAGAGCCACCCCTAATTAAAACTTTAGGCCTGACCTTTGACCGCTAATTAATTACTGGCTGGCAAAACTCTAGGCGTCGGATTGCATAACAGAGGGCGTCGGATGACATCACCCGACGCGTCCGGTTTCATCACTAATCCCGACGCCTAGAATCCTTTTTCATTTGAAACCGACTGTAAGCAAGACTGTAAGTTATTATTACATTAGACACATATATATGGAATGATTTCTGCACAAATGGACTCCTGTTGACCTCATCAGGACGCCAAAATTGCAAATTTTAAAAAAATTTTAAATTTAAATTTTTGCTATATTATGTAAAATAGAATTTTTCATCTCCTGAGATGCGGGAAGTGTTCCGGCTGGACACAAAGTATCAGGTTGGGGACTGCTAAAATTTTAAAACTAAAAAATTTGAAGTTCAGTTTTTAAAATTTAGCTGCTCAAGTACACAATAACCTATTAGCTGATAATAGGAAAGAGTGTCATAGGTATGTACTCTTCCCTACTATGTACTCATGGTAGGTATTAAGCTTAGTTCATAGTTGTCCGGAAGTGTCCGTAGTTGTCCGTGTCCGAGTCCGTGTTCGTGTCTGGAAGGTTGTCCGTAACATTTGTCCGTGTCCGTGTCCGTAAGCAGCATTAATTCATACTTGTACGGACACTCTACGGACAGTGCGTATGCATATAAAATAACGCCTACACATTCTGCAGTGTACTAAGTGTATTAAAATGCAAGCTTCAAAAAATCAATAAAAACGTTCTAAGCACACTAAAATGAAGCTGCTGAGTTGAAATTACTAGAAATTTAACGTTCTTTTACTATGCGCGGACGAATTTTATGTACTCGCACATACACGTGACTCTAAAGGCTGCAATCTGATTGGCTAATTCCTTACGGACACGGACAAAAGTTGAACTGAATTCAACTTGACTTCCGGACATCCGAACAGCCCTTACGGACACTAACGGACAAGTTCTTACGGACATCCGGACAACTGTGAATCAAACTACTCTTAAGGACACGGACACGGACTCGGACACGGACAGCCCTTACGGACAACTATGAACCGGGCTTTAGGTATCACCATCATGTCATATGTAAATATAAATAATAAATCTAAGAAAGAAATAAAAACACTGTCATTGCGATGTATAGGGGTTGATGGTGTGGTGAGCAAGGGTTTTTGGATGAAGCATACGGATTACGGATCTTGATGAATCTTTTGTGAAACAGTAACTCCTACTCTCTCCGCGTCGGTGAGCATTCTCCAAGTTAAACAAACCGTGGGCGCCGGGCGGGTTGTTCGCTACGCATGATATGAAATATTGAAAATTAAGGATAATAATAGCATGCTCTCCTTGATGTTTTTTTAGTAGTCGATCAGAATCTAATTTGTGCAAGCGAATAGGTAAATTGATTCTAAGATTTAGAAAAAATTTGAACATTAGTGGCCGCAAATTAGGTAATTTTCTCCTTTGTGTGTATGTTGTGGCTCAGGTAGGTATTTACATGAAGATGATGACTGTGTTTTAAGCTGATGCGTTAGCTAACCTTGTTTAGGGAGACGGCAAGTAACTAATTAAGGGCCTATTCCTTTACCCGATAAAACGGACTGGACTTATTTTAGTCTGAGGTTTTGGAATGACAAATCAGACTAAACGGACTGAACGAGTTAAAATAAGTCAGCGACTTAATTTTAGTCTGACCCCATTCCAAAACTACCACTAGACTAACCGGACTTAACATGCACACTTAACATTAGCGTGCATAGTTATTAGTCTGATTAAAATGCAGCGCGCTAGGAATTAAGTCCGTTTAATCCGGAGGTTTCGGAATGGCATTTTCAAGCCTAATTTTCAAACCGTTTAGTCCGATTATAATTAACCCTTTAATCAAGGAAAAAATAGGCCCTAAGTCACAAGCGGCAAGCTTGGCAGTGCGGTAGCGATAGATGGTGATGACCATATGCCTGCGGTTATATCAAGTTTCGGGAGGAGCTAAAAAGGCTGTTACACTCTAATTAGCTGTACGGAGAATTTCATACTCGAACTATATATGTACTTTTTTTAAACGGACAGGTTAGGCTATGACCCCAGGAATGACTATGACTGAAGATTCAAAACTTTAGAAATAAGTCATTATTACGAAATTAGCCAAAGAAATTCAGCAAACCCAGAAACAAGACTCATGATGTAATAATTGAATTGAATCATCTGTAGTGAGTTGTGACAGGAATTAAAGCCACTTATTTTGTCTTAGGGTTAGGCGGGAGCTTTAGACTGTAGGAAGTGAGAAAGAAAGAAAATTTGAACGAGCAGTTGACTAGCTGTCAACTGGTTACCTAACTGAAAATTAAATGCTGGTTAATTGGCCTACATAGGCGGATATTGATAAATACATATATATCCATACTTTTACACGCACACTCACACATGTGTAGCACGTACACATTCTATGCATACATATGGCTGTCTGTCATCAGAGAAGGGAACGGGTGAACTTTTGGTTTGCCAAAAGTGTGTTACTTGACCCGACAAGCATCCATCAACTTTTCTCTGTTGAAAACCGAAAGAAAATTGAAATGGAAGAAAAAGCGAAGAAAAATTGAAGAAATTTGGAAGAACAAGAAAAAGAATTTTCCTGAAATAGTTGGGTAGCTGTATGTAGCACATACGCGGCCCCATAGTCCACGTAATACCTAACTCGTCGAAAGCAATGCGGTAACGGAGACCTACTGTGTTAAAAACATTAGTCGTGATAAATATATTTCATTTCTGAAAGGAGAAAATGTTTGAAATGTGACTCTGCAAGTGACGCCAATGCCTGACAGACACCGACACTGACTCAGCCTCAAACCACCCAGCAATCGGGGCAGGGTCAGTGTGGCCGGGGTTGTTAAGATTGCCAGCACTTGATTGCACCAGAGAAGTTGGAACTTTTCTAATCAAAGCAAAGTGTTAGTGAATGGTGCATAATGCATGAGACCGTATTTCCCAAAAGAAAACCCGGGGGCTGTTCGCTGACGGATATCTTATGGCTGAGTACCTAGTTCTACCAAGAGTACATAATACTGTCTCACTCTTATTAAGAAGATCTCTTCTCTTCTAAATAGAGAGACACTATTTTCAAGCTTTACGGACCCATTTCCGGATGCCGTTGCGAAAATATAGATCTACCAATCCCTCCGGACATGGACACGGACAGCCCTCCGGGTCCGGACTAGTACCAATCGGGCTTAGATCTCAAACGTGAACCTTGCAGAACGTTTTTTGGCAAAGGCGATCCTGAAAAATCAAGTCGCGATTCTGAATCGTTTGCGAGTAATATAAATAGTAGACAATATAGTCAGTGCGCTCTCAAGTTCATGCTGTGTGGTTGCCTATGAGGTCAGGTATGTCATTTCCTGGACGTTTTGAAAAACTATTTCATGAGCCATGGGATGCAATGTAAATGCCTATTATGCCTTCGAGCTGATTAGCAAGGATGGACAAATATGTCGCCATGAAGCTCCATGGCACACGCACACTCACACACTAGCTGACTCACATAATATGACTATGAATCAAAAAACCCTTTATAGCCGAGTGACTTTGTATTGACATTTTTCACACCTGTTAGGAATTAGGTGATGACGAAAGTGTAAAAAATAATAAAGTTTAGTACTAAATTAATTCAGATTCAATACCGCTACAAGCAAGGTTATGACATTTATGTTATTACGAAGCAATTTCAAAGCAATAGGCAAATGAACCTTCCAAAAATGTAAAAAAAGCAAAACTGAGAAAACGTAAAAGTATTACAAACCTACTGTAACTTGAATCCTTATGTACAAACGAACAAACGACGCTGCAGGCTAATCTAGGACCTTTTTTCCGAGTGGTTCTGCAGCTATTTTTACAAATGTGTTACTATAGCAGTCAGAGCCCAGTGAAGCAAAAAATGGTCACTGCTAGTTTTCAGGATGAATGTATGAAATTACATTTCTCCGGGGAATTATCTAAACTAGCCACTTTTCGGACTAATGTTAGCGCAGAGGAATGTTCACACGCTCAAGATGAAACAATATGTATGTATAAACTTTAGTGCTCGGTTTCTTGTCTAGAACTCCTAGTCTGACTATAAGCACATAAGCTAAGCTCAACCTTAAGAGCTAATAGGTCCAAACCACCACGTTGAGTCACTTGCTGCGCGCCGTAAAATGTGCTGGTGCCCGGTTTTTTTAAATTTTTTTTTCTGACACAAGCTTCAACGATGAAAGTTATGTATCGTGACAGTAATAGCACCGAGCTTCCTTATATAGCAAAAGTGTGGCCTTTACCTCGACACATGTCGCAATAGCTCCCCTATATTATCTGCTTTCGAGATTCAAGCGTCGTGTCTTTGACATTGGTCCACATAATGACTACCTATGCAAAATTAGCACATTATTGTGCCCTTCGTTTTCTGAACCATGACGCCAGCCGGTAGGATCGAGCCGTTCCCTTGCTGGTGTCTAGTTTGCCTTAGGAGAAGTATGTAGGAATCTTCCTTCCGCAACGCTCGGACGCCTTCTGGCGATAGAGCGTAACTTAGGTAATTTGGACAAAATTATTGCGGCAAATACTTGCTAAAACATTGTGGATTGTTCTACAGTGAGAGCCATTACGATTCTCATATTTCTTACACACCATTGTGTGTTGCTTAAAAGCGTTGTGTTGGCATATTCGCAACTTGGTTAGCTTTTCTCATGGATTGCAAAAAGACAGCTCTTTGGGTTGAAATTTGACGTTAACTGAGAAACTAGTACAATGATGTATGGTGGCATATTATGACTTTTAGACTACCAATATAGTATAGACCAATATTTTGGACCAATCACCATTTGTAAGCCAGACACTACACAATAGGGACAAAAAATTAACAAACCAAGCAAGATATCAGATTTGCCAGCTTAAGGCTAGTTCATAGTAGTCCGGAAGTGTCCGTAGTTGTCCGTGTCCGAGTCTGTGTCCGTGTCTGGAAGGTTGTCCGTAACGTTTGTCCGTGTCCGTGTCCGTAAGCAGCATTAATTCATACTTCTACGGACACGCTACGGACAGTGAGTGAGTATGCATATAAAATAACGCCTATACATTCTGCAGCGTACCAAGCGTGTGAGAAAGCAACTTTAAAAAATCAATAAAAACGTTCTAAGCACACTAAAATGCAGCTACTCAGCTATATTACGAACAATTTAATAAAATTTTGCAATCCGCGGAGGAATTTTATGTGTACGCAAACACACAGGACTAATAAAGCTTTTACTTGATTGGCTGGTTGCTTACGGACACGGACAAAAGTTGAACTGAATTCAACTTGTCTTCCGGACATCCGGACAGCCTTTACGGACACTCTCGGACAACTTGTTACGGACATCCGGACAAGTGTGAATTAAAATACTCTTACGGACACGGACACGGACTCGGACACGGACAGCCCTTACGGACAACTATGAACCGGGCTTAATGAAGCACACATGGTGTGCCGACGGACAATTATTTGCCACAAATTAGAAAAAATAAAAATCTGGGTTAAATTTTGCTTTAGATTTCAAAATAAGCTTCTGAATTTTTCACAATGTATCCTTCTTGTTGTTAGTACTTTAAGTTTGTGTGCATAAATTACAACACAATGTCCCTTTAGTTTGTGTAAACAAATTAAACAAACAGCTTGATAATTGAGACGAAATTAACGAATGTGACTAGGGTTTTTAAAATTAATTTTTCCGACTCTGCGACTTCACTGCTAACTGTAGGCTGCATTGATTTTGCTAAAACTTTGCAAAAAATTTAACTTGTAAAACCGCAGTAAGACGAACAATGTTCACATCCTGAAGGGTACTCACCTGTGAGCATGTCTTTAAGTATACAGTTTAGCCTAGTTGTCAAAGATTTGAATCCTATACGATTCGGCACAAAACAGTTTTTCAAAATTATTTTTGCGAACAACCTAGAAGTTGGGAGTCCAACCCCTGAACTGCATACAGTCACATTAGCCGTAATTGAACTGGCGCCTTTGAACACACGGACTAGTTGCTTCAATATGGATTCAACAAACAAAACTAACATCGGCATAATTGGAATATGCTGGACAATGAAATGTGGCACTAAATACCAATGTAAGTATGACATTGAAACAATTAATTTAAAACTGAAAGGTGAACCTTGTCCCTTTTGGGGGCTACACTTCTTGAAAGTTGAAAGTTCCTGTTGAAAGCCTAGCATAGCTACGAATGTTGCAATGACGTATGCAGACTAACTGACACGTCAGTCAAGACGAAATAAATCCAGAGTCAGAGAAGCTTGCAAATTACATTATTAAAATTTATAATTGAAGTATATTAAATCCCATTATAATTACTGTCTGCACCACCTTGTATCAGTCTTAATACTTAAAAAAACTTACTTAAGGTGGTAGTAACGTTTTCGACAGTTTTGCAGGAATAACATTTGACAACTTACGATTAATTTTCAATCAATAATTTATAGTACACATATTAATTTAGGAAACTATAAATTATTATGAGATAAATGCTCGCTAAAATAGCTTGAAACAATCATTTTTAATTTTCACAGAAAATATTTTTCAGCTAGTTACGACAATTTTTCGTAAATTTTATGTTTAGCTAAGCCAAAGTAGTAGCTAGTCAAAAAAGCCGTTTATTGAAAAAAGTAAAAAATGACACACGGGCATGTCAAAAACCTTCAATTTAGATGCCAAAACTTATCCTTCCGCTTTTCACTTTTTGAGATTACGTCACATTTATGTAACATTTCTTTTTGAACTAAAGTGCATTACACAAAAGTCCGCAAAACTTGACAACTACTACACGGATTCTGTTCAAAATTTTGGATAAATTGGCACACATATGTGTCTACTTTATGCTAAAATTTCAAAAATTTTTATGGCTTAAATTTTGCGTTACATCAATTTAATTCACAGTACACATATTAATTTAGGAAACTATAAATGATTATGAGATAAATGCTCGCTAAAATAGCTTGAAACAATCATTTTTAATTTTCACAGAAAATATTTTTCAGCTAGTTACGACAATTTTTCGTAAATTTTATGTTTAGCTAAGCCAAAGTAGTAGCTAGTCAAAAAAGCCGTTTATTGAAAAAAGTAAAAAATGACACACGGGCATGTCAAAAACCTTCAATTTAGATGCCAAAACTTATCCTTCCGCTTTTCACTTTTTGAGATTACGTCACATTTATGTAACATTTCTTTTTGAACTAAAGTGCATTACACAAAAGTCCGCAAAACTTGACAACTACTACACGGATTCTGTTCAAAATTTTGGATAAATTGGCACACATATGTGTCTACTTTATGCTAAAATTTCAAAAATTTTTATGGCTTAAATTTTGCGTTACATCAATTTAATTCACAGAAATCTGTAAAAATGTCCTTCCGTGGACTAAATCTCAAGTCTCAATGTTGCAATCTTTTCATGCGTTATTTTACGTGTTTTTTAGACAATTTCTGATGTGTCAATTTTTTTATTTGTATTAATTTAGCCCATGTCGTGAAAAAATTAGTTTCAAAAATTGGTATATTTTTCAAAATTTGAAAAAATTCAAAATTGAAGGTCCGTAACTTCTTTTCTACATCATATAAATGCACCAAACTTAGCATTAAAATTTACCCTGTTATTGACTATGTTGGTGTAAAGAATGAAATTATTTGGAATTACACTGTCAATTTTACAAGCAAAACATGAAAAATGCAAAAATTCACGAAATTTGACTACTTTAACAGTGTCTGCAGACTAGCTTGTTACAGATTTAAGCTAGATAATGTGCATAGGTGTAGTTCCAGTCAAGTACTTTAACGTGAAAAAGACAGCTATTAAATTTATTGAGTCAATCAAAAATTATAGCACGTTATAAAAACTGTCGAAAACGTAACTACCACCTTAAGTGCATGTAGCCTAATTTTTGAACAAGCCAAATGAGCCCAAATGAGCGATAAATCAGAGGGAAGTGTTTTGAGTGCTTTGGATCAATAAATGCTCAACAAAACTTCAAGGCCTTGTAAGAGTTTTCAAAAAAACATCCATTACTAATGTACATAGAAATGTGTTTTAAATTAAAAAATTTTTATGAAATCGACTATAAATGTTGTTTTTCCGGCATAAATATATTATGTTGTAATTGTTGTTACATGCACTTTATTTATATTGCTTTTAATTTAAGTCCACACTAATTATCCATCGTAAAAAATAATTGTGTAGGAACATGTATGTAATTGACAAAACTTAGCTTTCACGCATTTTACTTACGGGCCTATTCCTTTACCGGATTAAACGGACTGGACTTATTTTAGTCCGCGGTTTTGGAATGACAAGTCGGACTAAACGGACTAAACGGTTTAAAATAAGTCTGCTGCTTAATTTTAGTCCGAACCCATTCCTAAACTACCACCGGATTAAACTTTTTAGTCCGATCCCGTTCCTAAACTACCACCGGATTAAACTCTCAGCTGGACTAAAATTAGTCCGATTAAAAAATTTCCGTTCCTAAACCTGATTTAAATAAGTCTGTTTAGTCCACTCGCTGCATTTTACACGGAGTTTTAGTCCGCGATTTGTTGCGCGGATTAAACGGACTTAACTTCCCGGTGCCCCCCAATTATTCTCTTGCTACTTATCACTACCTTAACCAATTTGGACGATCTATATATCAAATTATAGCTGAATAATTGGGCTATTTTATAGTGTATTTTAAATATCTGGTATAAAAAATGTATTCCAAAAAATCTTCGTCAAAATTGCTTTTTTTGGTCGATTTCCAACAAATTCTTGTCAAAAATTAAATAACAGACTTTTGATATGTTAAAAAAATAATATTGTTTTATATGATATGATATGTTTGATATTTTAATCAAAAAAAATCCAAAAAAATTCAAGTTGGATTCGAACAGCCAACCTATCTGGCCGAAGGCGAACGCTCTGACCACTCGGCTACGCTGGCCTGAAGCATTACGTGCTAAATAGTCTTTATATACAATGGAGATTAAACAATTAATAGATTGTCATTTGCAGCTAGTTTTTTTATATTATGTGCAGCTGCAAATACATTTTTATATTGCGAAAACGCTGTTTTCAGACAGCGAGTTAATTGTCAACTTCAACTGCTCAGCCAATCAGAGTACAGTTTGTAGGCGGAGATAAAACTGATTGGCTGGAGCGAAAAAACATTATAGTGGCACCATAATACAAATTTATCAGTGTCGGGAAGTTTAAGTTTAGGAATGACACCGGACTAAATTAAGTCCGACTAAATTTAGTCCGATTATAAATTTGGGCCATTCCTAAACTACCGGACTAAACGGTTTAGCGCGAAAAATGAAGTCCAGCTTGATCGGACTAAACGGACTTGAAAATCAGCGCGCTAGCTGTTAAGTCCGTTTAATCCGGAGGTTTTGGAATGGCTTTTTTCAGTATAATTTTTAAACCGTTTAGTCCGATTATAATTAACCCTTTAATCCGGTAAAGGAATAGGCCCTAGTTATTTGTTAGGTCTTTCAGTCTCAAATGTTAACAATGCAGAAATACATGTTATTTCGTGTTTGCAATAAAATTTAAATTTAAAAACCTTTACTAAATTTGCTAAATAATATTATGCGGCCACACACGTGGCGCGCGTGAATCGCCCAAGCGGGTGACACTTGCATGTATGTATGTAGGTCAGCGACAAGCGTGTATGATTAACGTGTAAAGTTAACTTGGGAAGTGTTAGTTTATATTTCAAAATCGCAGCTTAGCAGTTAAAAATGGTCAAAGTCAGATTACGGATGCAGTAATCACTGTTTTATTAGTTTTTTTGATTTAATGTATTTTACAAAATGTCAGTCTTCCAGACAATACGCTTGCTCTAATCACGTGACTGTCTAGACGCAGTCACGTCTGCAGTAATGAAACCTGTTGGTGTAATGCTTCACTGAATCAGTGACCGGTGGCCCAGTGGCTAGACGTGAAAGTCATGACATAAATCTGGCATCTACCACAATCCCTGGTGACGAATAAAGAAGGAACCAAAGGCTTGGTCCAGCCTCCAAACTTGATTGAAAACTGCGGTAATGTTTTGGCTCAGACATGGAGTTATCACTAAGCAAAGAAACTTTTAAATGTAATATGTAGCTTAATTATATATGTAATTTATCACCTATGTACTCTTATAAGCCTTGATCCGTGATAGACTAACCAACTGTTAGTTGAGGCCATTGTAAATAAATTTAACAGCATGCTAGTTGGCGAACATGTAATTTCAAACCTAGAAGGGTCGATTTCACAAAGCTGGTTTTACTAAACCATTGGTTTTACGTCCGTTTTGCATAATTTGCATGTAATTTCATTATAAAATATCGAATGATTCGTTACGAAATTCGTATATTTGCTTAAACCATTGGTCTAGCAGTTGAAATTTCAGCAGAACAGAGACCTGCGGCGCTGCAGGTTTGAAATTTCAACTGAGCGAAACCAATAGTTTAAGAAAATCTACGAAATTCGTAACGAATCATTCGATATTTCGTAATGAAATTACGTGCAAATCATGCAAAACGTACGTAAAACCAATGGTTTAGTAAAACCATCTTTGTGAAATTCACCCAAAGTGTTCCCTTTTGTAGCATATGGCCAAAACTGTACCACCTATTGAAGTACTAAAACTCTACCTCCTTGAATGCTTTCAGTTCGGTGATAATTGAGGAATAGAAAGGAACTAAAATGACCAGTCCGTCTAATCCCGAAAAGGAATGGAAATAAAATAACAGACATAAACAAAAAACAAAGAGATGTAATAAGGAAGTAAGAAGACAAGGCTTACTCAGCTGTTAAGCTCCCCACGTAATGACAACTCCACCAACCTTAACCTTAATGTACAGCTAACACTCATTGTTTGTCATGCATCTCAAATTCTCAAGGTACTACATCTTTTTGCACAAATAAGTCACGTTTAAGTATTTTTAATTATTTTCATTAAACCAGTGTTGCCCTGGGATTGAAGGGAAATTTTAATGAGAATATTTACCTTATCAAGCTTTTATCACTTTTACTTTTATTTAATTTATATAAATTTTTAGGATGGACCGTTAAGCTTAAGTTTGTTTAGGTACCTAATGACTTTATTGAAACTTCGAGTAACTTTACAAATTTTTGTGACCTAACTAGAGGTATTGAAAATGATGTTTTGAGTCTTGGCAAGTCTTAATATTGCCATCGGCCTCCTTCCAGTCCCAGATTGTGCAGCTCACATAAACAAAGCATGTTTAGCACATGTTGAGCTAAAAAAGAATAGAAGGCTCCCAGGTCCTTATTAGGGGTGATACGGCAGGTAATTCTATATAAAGCTTTTATCGGCAATACATTAAAGCACACTTTAAATTCGCCGCTTGTCACTTGCCTTAGTTTATTTTTGTCGCAGTCACTGGCTATGACGTCTTGGCAAGGCGGCGTTGGAAAGGTGTGCACTCATCAAATCTGGCATTTATGTTGAATAGAAAGAGGATGCCCCAATTTAGAAAGAATGAAAGAAATGGGGGCGCCGGGAATCGAACCCGGGCCGCCTGCTTCGAAGTCAAGCATGCTAACCACTACACCACAGCCCCCGAGTCTCATAGGCCCTAATTCGCAATTACAACATTTACTTCAATTGAAAGTCTACTTCAGTCCAACAAAACAGAATGTTTCACGACGTTCCTTCAAAAAAATGTTTTGCACCTAATCTGAAGCCGACCACTTTCGCAAAATTTTTGCAAGCAAAGCAGATATACACGGCTGCTTTGCCACCAGGCTACCGTTTTAGATTGAGCTTGTCTTCGGGAAAATAGCAAATGAAGCCGAAGCATTACACCAGCTTTACCTTTTGTCGTTTTATCTGTTATCATGGCGTGTTTAACCATGTTATTTTTTATATTTTTTTAATAATTTAAGGCCAGCCCAGACACAGTAAGGCTCGGTCCTTGCAAGGTAGAAACAATACATATTACATAAGAAGCTAGAAATCGAACTAAAAGTCTATTTAAAATAAGCCTGCTTCACAGGAGCTTTCGAGTCGGGTCAAGAGCATGCATTTTCTCCCGCCACACCATGGGAGGAGTCACTGAGACGAGCAGCGATGCGAAAAGTTCCCCACGAAAGTCCGCATGTTACGTAATAGGGATCCTATTGGGCGACTGTTTTTCAAAGGAATCTCCATGCAATGGCCAATGATTGAAATTATATCACGTCAAATACAAAATTTTCAACGCCGATAAACTATCCTACATATGTCTATGGCAAAAGTGACGTAAAGGTCGGCCACCAGCAAATTCGCTGGGCTGGGCCAAGGGTATTTTGACCAGAAAAAAGTCAGGTCTTTATATGCCCAGGATGAATTAATTACATAGGTCTATATGAAATGGTGGCTAGTCTTCAGGGTTTTTCCATGTCACACGTGACCTGGAATTTAAATGTGGGCCAAAGCGTAGTGTGGCCAAATTTGGCCAACTTAATCAGTTGATGTATATACGTAGTTATTTAGCTTTCTTTTGAAGAATTGTTAACTGTTCTGCCTAAATGTTGGATGATGAGAAATAAATGAATCTGAAAAGACATTAAAAATTATTTTAAAAAATTGAAGGCACATCCGGGGGCACACCGTCCTGGTCTTGTGCTATTAGAAATGGTCAAATTGGCCAACTTAGTTGGCCAACTTGGCCAACGTAAAAATTGCTAACTTGGCCAACTTAAAAATGGTTGACTTGGCCAAATTCAGTTGGCCAACTTGGCCAGCTTAAGTTGGCCAAGTTGAGTTGGCCAACTTAAATTGGCCAAGTTGGCCAAGTTGAGTTGGCCAACTTAAGTTGGCCAAGATGGCCAAGTTGAGTTAGCCAACTTAAGTTGGCCAAGTTGGCCAAGTTGAGTTGGCCAACTTAAGTTGGCCAAGTTGGCCAAGTTGAGTTGGCCAACTTAGTTGGCCAAGTTGGCCAACTTAGTTGGCCAAGTTGGCCAAGTTGAGTTGGCCAACTTAAGTTGGCCAAGTTGGCAAATTTGCAACAAAGTTAACAGTGTAAGACACTACACTTGGGCCTAAATGTGCAAGTTTGCCTGCTCCGTAGTAAAACAAAATGAGTGTGCCAAATGTTCACTCAGTTGAGTAGGTTTCACTGTGCTGCGCCAGTGACGTCGCACATTGGAGAAGTGGTTCGTCGGTGAGAGTGATACAGCAAAACAAGACTAATTTTGGAATATCTGCTTGATGGGAAATTAGGATTAGTGCTAAATGACTCTGGGCAGTTTGGAGGTTCAAAAGCCGAGGCGTGCTGAGATGACGCAGTACTGGAAGCCAATAGACCTATAGGTAGAGTGGAGACGGAAGTAGGGGCAGAATAGGAATAACAACAGACGCCATGTGCTTCCTGGCCTAGAGCGGATCCAGATTCCCAACAAACAGGTGATCAACACCGCAATGCATAGAAGCTTAGGTTAGGCTTGTAATCTGGGCTTATGGGGGCCCTCTCAGTAACTTCCAATAAATCAAGTTGTTATAATTTTTCTTCTCTTGCTGATACTAAAATTTTTGCTCTAGTGCAACCAAGGTAGACACCAGGGACGTCTTTTCGGTTTTTTTGCAAAGATTGAAACATCTGGGAGAATAATTGCAAATTTTATAACGACATCAAAATATTGGAAATATTGAAATATTACACAATTTGTCTAATTTTTAAAACGACATAGCTCAACGATGCCTCAAACAAATTTAACAATCTATAGATTAAATTAAAGAAAATTATCTGGCGAGATGCCGTTTGTGTCAAATTTTAGTTAGTATGTAGAAACAAAGTTTTAGTTAATTATTACCGAAAGTGACGTTTTAAAAAGACTACTATATTGAGCCAAATCATAATAATTACTTATGTACAATTCAAGAAGTTCGGCACCTCCATATACATCTGCTCCAACAGTTTCATACGGATCGGTTTTCACAGCTGACATCTTACG